>ML850965.1:17084-31503 GCA_009831015.1 Picea engelmannii
TTCTAGTTATTTGTCTTGTCTCGCAAACAGGTGCATCTTCAGTGGATCTCTCCTTGACTATCTCATTTGGGCAGCAATCTGTGAAAGGGAAATTCTTTGACTTGATCTATTACCTTTAGCCCTTCATTGACCTAGATTGCTTAAGGACGTCTCCCTTGGACTAGCCCTCCTAAGTAGAAAGAGCCCCCCATCGAGATGACAGTGGGTGGGGAAGCTCCTGTTACGCCGGTTTTAAGCATTGACTCAAGCTATCTAAACCTTTCATACAAACCGTGCGATAACACAAACCATTATACACAAATTTGCAAAGTTTTAAAAAAGATCCCTAAATTTTTTTTAAAATGTGAATCCCAACCGTAAATTTAAAAAAAAATCTAAATTCCCCCTACCTTTTCCGGCTGCGGGTCATCTTCACGGAACCGGCTGGTTCAGGCAAAAAAACCGGTTTCGTACGGAACCGGTCAAGGGCAGTTTGATGGGGCGGTTCGGACCGGTGGGGGCTCAAAACCGGTTGGACCGACCGGTTTTACCAATTCCGGTTCGGTTCTTGTAACATTGGTTGAAACATCTCTTGGATGCTTTCCTATCCCTGCCTTGGAATGCATGTCAACCTAACTTGTTGCTACTCTCTTTCTCTAAGCTCAAAATCTATCTTGGGATGAGTGACTCTTCACCTTCCCTCTCACCTCTACTCAAAAAGTGTGCCCTCTCCTCCTCTAGTGCACCCTTTATGCATGCTCAATGTGTAACTGCCCTAACCGTTGGTCTTCTAATGAGATTGACGGTCAAGATCTAATCTTGCCCTCGTGAGATAAACAGTCGTGACTTAATTGTCCATTGAGATCACTTAAGTCACTTAAGTGACGACACCCTCATAAAGTCACTTTACACATTAAAAAATTAAAAGGCTCATCTTGACTTTATAAAGTCACTTTATAAAAATAAAGTCATTAGGGAGAAATGTGCTCGGTCACTTCCCCATGTTGGGCGCCGCCAATGCAGAAGTACCTCCGAGCTACCAAATCTAACACCTATAAGAGAAGAATGTGGGAATAGATGAGGGAGAAACTAAGACAATCCCAACACCAGCCCCTGTCCTAGAATGGGCACCATCAAAATACATAGTCCAAATACCATCATGGCCCTCTTCCTCTTCTAGTACTATTGAATTTGCAAGAACACACAAGTTACCCATTCCTTCATCCACACATACTAACTCATTTATAGGGTCTTTAGGATCTTCAACATGGTATCTCATAGTGGGTTGCCTATGAAGGGTGACGAAGGTTCCTTCCATGGTTGGGATTGTTGCATAAGATAGGTCCATTTGGATACTACCCCTATTATCGCGCAATTTGTACTTGCCCAAAAGCCAAAGGCAAGTGAACACTAAATTGGTGTAACAGGAGGTTGTCCTATCACTATCACCTAAACAAGACACCTCTTTCTCTTTAGGAGTGGTACCCCAAGGTAGATGTCCCCAATGACCTGGGGGTTTGAGAAGGCTAAGATAAGAGTATCAAGAAAGTCCCACCCCTCTCACAGTTCACTCTGATCAAAGTTTCCAAAGGTTTTAATGAGATGAAGCAAAGTGATATTTAAGTGTACCTGCCGAGAACAAGACAACAAGAAAATATTATTTGCAAGTACCTTATGATGTTGGTGCTTCATAAAACCATAGACTTTGATAAAAGAGAACAAGCTGATATAAAAGCTGAAGCAACAAAAGTATTTATAACAGCAATGTATATATAGCAATAGCTTCACAATTATGCCTCAGTAAAGCTTCAATAATGACCAAAAATGATAACATAAACTTGACAAAATGCTAGTAATTGTCAAAAGCAATGATGGTTGTAGCAATCTTTTAAGATGAATTTGATGTTGTTATAGATGGTTGTAGCAATCTTTTGAAACAGCAGCAAAGTAGTTAGTAGGTTAGTCTAATCTAAAGTTAGAAATAATTAGTATAGTTCTTAAAATAGATGGTTTAAGAGTTGTTTTAGTCAATCAATCACTTGCAAGGTATGAACTAGTGCCTTTTAGGGTAAATGGAGTCCATATTGCAGCAGCAATTCTTAGAGGGAAAACACAAATGATAATAGGTGAGCTAAAGGAAGAGGGAGGATGGTTGAGGTGTTAGTAACCTAAGGCCTCAATATCCAAAACCCTAGAAGGAAAAGATGTTAGGAATTAGGTAACCCTAGGCCCTAGTGATTTCCTTCTTCTTTAGGTCAAGCTTGAAATAAAATATGAAAGCTTAATGAAGCAATAATACTAGAGTGCCACTAAGGTAGGGCCCTAGTATATCCTTTAAGGGAGGTGTCTTATAGCAAAATCAAGTAGGTAAAGAGTTATAAAGAAAAAGACAATAACATGTGTTTTTCTCCTAGGGTTTCACACTAGCAATTTCATAATCTTATAAATGAACAAGTAAATACACCATAACCATTCAAAATAAAGAAGGATTGCAGATTTCTACTTACTTCATCAAGAATAATCTAGCCACAAACCCTAGTTGAAGACTTTCCACCGTGAAAATGCAAAACATACACCAAGATAATCTTCCTCCCGGAGTTGCGCACCACTTATTTCAGCCTATAAGCCTTAAAAGAGGCCGAATTTCAGACCTCACACTTGTGTGAGTGAAAGATGATCAAAAATATAAGAGATTTTTCCCTTATTTATATAATACAAGTGACCTTTAATTACATTTTAGGTCAAAAAAGGCTGACATAGCCAATCTACATCAAAAATCCAGTTTTACATAAAATATGACAATTAAAACCCTAATTTTGTCTTTTAGGGATTATGTCATGCCCCTCCTAGGGTGACGTTAGGCTCCTTCTTGGAACGCTAGGCCTCCAAAGTGAAACGTTAGGCCTCAAAAGGCCTCAGAAGCTGCCACACGTGCCAACCAAGCCATCCTCATGCCAAAACCCCGACTGGATGACGTCAAGGCTCAGAATGATGACATCATGGGCCTTCAAGGGCCAACGTCATGGTGGGAGGGCAAGACCCCCCTAGGTCCAGGCCTGCCTAAGTGCCTCTGATGGAACGTCCTCCTTTTTCTCTGGTGCAAGCCTCTGAAATCTCTCGGTCCCTGGTTGGGGTCACAGCATCCATCTAGTGGGCTTTTAGCCCCATGGAGATCCAAACTAATCATCTCCCCATATGTACTTGTCCGTCGAGCATGGTCCTGTAGTAACAACAAGTACGCCCTCCATGGGCTCATAAGTCACAGGGATCATAGCAATGTCAATCACATCTAATAATCAAGTTACCCAAACATGTGCATCAAACCCCCTTTTGCCCAGACACATGCTCAAAGACGTTATGCTATTTAACAAGCCAGGTTTGGAGAGGGTCTTGAGATGTCCTATTGGGCTAATCCTCCTCAGGTATGGGGTGTTTCCAAGTGAAGACCAATCTAGGTCATGTAAATGCATGAGATGGTGTACGGGATGTTTGGGCAAGGGGTGCAGTGATAACAGGGAAATGTAGGTCTTATCTGTGGGTGCCTCTGTAGAGGGTGAGTTGCACCTTGTCATGGATGCCATTGTTTCCTAGCCCATTCAATGCATTTTTACTCATTGTCGCATTGCTTTTTCTTTCAAGAGAATAGCTGGAGGACACTGCCCTGGCGTGGTGACCAATGGTGACAACGTTACCCACAAGCATTTCATGGAGATGAGAAGGCTGGCTCGTGATGAGACCCCCTTTCTCTTGGCTATGCCACCAAGAGCCACCACCCTGGCTTGGTGACCAGATGAATAGTAGTGTCATACCGCTACATGCCCATGGACCTAATAGGCTGGCTCATGATGAGACCTCCCATCCACCAACTAGGCCTTGAGTTTTATTTTATTTTACGGGTCCCTTTTCTTGCTGAGAAGCCTTTTATTGCTTTCTCGGGAATCCCTAGGCGAAGCATCTCAAGGTTTCATTTTTGGCTTTTAACTTTTGCCAGCTACTTTTACCCTCTGGGCCTTTAGCCCCTTCTTCCCACAGGGCAAGGTACAACCCTTACTAGCTTGGCAAACCCAATGCCCGAACCAATGTAGGGGATAGATGAGAGGGATAATGATGAAAAGTGGTAAGTATGGAAGGAATGGNNNATGACCTTTCATAGACCCACCCAGTGGCAACTCATCCCTAAGGGAACCAACTTACTAGGGCACTCTGTCATCCCCGGGTATGGACAAGTTAAAGGGCATAATTTCCAAGCAAACGTCATGAAACAAAAGAGAATTCAATGCACATATTCAAATGTTTTGAGAATCAGAGTGACACATACCATGATACCCAGACTCATTACCTCATGGAACAAGACCCACTGCTACTTCAGAACCAGGCCAATGGGATGGATGTTGTTGTTGTTGATAGATAGGAGGCGCTGAAAAAAAGATGGGCCCTCCAGGGCCAAGCTCAAGTCAATATGGCTCTCGGTACTCCATGTCTAGGACTTGTGGGCCTTGAGACATAATCTCCTTAGTTATCCCTAGGATCGGGGATAACACCCCCAAAGTTGCGGCCCATTTTCTAGACAACAACATTCCCCAAGCTTCAGGCACATCTATAACTACAACATCCATTAAGATGGAGATATGAGGATATGCAACTAGACTACCTTCAAATCCTTAATTAGACCGCAAACTTTGATCGCTCTTGAGTCAATACCACAAACATTCATATATGGTCTTGTTGTTTTCAAACCCAATTGGTTCATGACCTTTAAAGATATCACATTGGTGGAATCCCCAAAATCCATCATACAACTATCTAGAAAGAGGTTATTCACTGTCAAGGTGATAAAGAAAGGTGCATGCCCTCCATTCTTTCTATCAACATGGCATTCAACATCTCCATCATAGCTATCCCAATGGGATTCCTACTCTTTTGCTTGATTAGCTTCAATTGTTCACCAGTGATAGTATAAGTTTCACCAAGTATGGTATAGATGGGATCCCAATCTTAACCAAATTCATGTGTTCATAACTATTAGGATCTTCACGTTCCTAATAACCTTGATTTCTAGGGCATTCTAATAATGTTCATAATTATTAGGATCTTCACCTTCCTTTTAACTTGAATTCTAAGGCATTCCCATTCCCTATGTGACTCATTGCAAGGAAAACACCAAGGGATTCCTTCTTGGTAAACCATATCAGAAGGGGAAAGGGTATCAAGGACTCTTTGTTCTGAAGGAGGTTTGTTTCTATGCCACCCCTGCTTTCCTCTAGGTCGTTTATGGTTATCATTTTGAGGCCTAAGAGGAAAATCTTGAGCCTTTTCCCTTTCCAAGATAGTTATCCTACTTAGGATAGTGGCTTGGGATTGCAAAATCTCAGTTATCATTTGGTCAAATTTCTGATTTAGAGCCATTATAGAATCAAGAACAAGATCACCTTTATTCATAGTCCTAGACTTGGTCTTAGCACAAGGGGCATCAAAGGGCTCTATCTTGGAAGCCATGATGTTTCCCTCAATTTTACTAACCCATTCTTTAGCTTCTTCAAGGTTTTTTGGGAGCTTGTCTCCTAACATGGAACCAAATTATCCATCAAATGCATTGGTATATTGTAAAAGGATGGCACCATCTCTTGGTTTGAGATCATCGGAAATTTGTTCTACCAGTTTGTCAAACCTTTGGTTAAATTCCTCCAAGGACTCATTATTTTTCCTTTCAATTTCATGGAATCGAGTTAGCATTGATCTACCATCTTTTCTTATAGCCCATCTTTTTATAAAGGCATTGTGGATGGCTTGCCAAGACTTAATACTCTTTTAAGGAGTACTATTGTACCATGATCTTGGATTTTCTTCCAAGGATATCGAAAAGAGTTTCATAACTACATCCTCATTTTCATTTGGGACATGATGAATACCAAGAGCACCATAAAATGAGGACAAGTGTTGTTCTGCAATAACGAGAATATTGTCAAATAACTTGGGTAACCACTTATCAAATCTATCAAGCATGTTATTGTTAGTGTTTGTAGCTCGAACATGTATTTTCGCAAGGGTGTCTACTTGCGGAAATCGCCATTAAATGTATCTGTACCTTCTCCTAGTGATTCACTTTATTAATTAATTAATAAAGTGAATGTCTTTTTGTAAAGTGACTTTTAATTAATGAAGTGACTTTTAATTAACGCTATACGAGGCCGCATTTATTGCAGCAGCAGATCCGTACAGACAACCTCAGATTTTCAGCAACGCGAGTTTCAACAGTGAAAAGTTTCAGCCGGTTGAGTTTCAACCGTGCGAGTTTCAGTAGCCTCAGAGTTTCAACAGCACGCTGATCGAGGCACTGTGGTTCAGGTTTGAGACTTGGTTTGAGGTTTTAGTTTTTCTCAGGGCCATTATACCTGTGAGGGGAGCTCTTGTAAGTTCTGATGTTATTGATGAAGAACTGATCTTGAAGAGCATAAATTTTGTGTACTGTGTGTAATTGTTTTTCTCATTATTTTTCGTTGCATGCAAGAGTTATTTATTTCAGCACTAGTTATTAGATCTGATCCGATTGCTTAGTTAGCTGAGATTAAAAAATTTAACATGGTATCAGAGTTGTGGCTTAGAGAAAAAAGCAAATCTATTGTATCCAGTGTAGATCTCTTCAGCAGGTTAAAAGGACAAGGCAAATCTATTGCGTACAACTGAGATCAGCCATGTCAGTGACTAGTGTGAAGGTTGAGGACAGACTAGATGGGGCTTCCAATTTTTTGCCATGGAAGGCAAGAATCTCAGTGATCTTGAAGGAACAAGACTTGTGGGATGTCGTCATAAACCCTCCTCCAGCTCCAGCACAGACATCAAAGTTGGGTGTGTGGTTTCTATCTGAGACAGAACTGGAACGTTGTGCTAGCCTCCTCCTTACAGAGAGTTGAGATGAACTCCAGATGATTCTCCTGTGTAATGCAGTGAGAAAGAAGATCTACTGAGTTGGATGTGCATGTGGCTGAGCATAGGTGAACGTGTGAAATCCCATGAGTTGGGTGCATCGTTCTGAGACAGAGATGAAACGATGTATTAGCCTCCTCTAAGAAGAGAGTTGAGATGATGAACTCCAGATGACTCTCCTGTGTAATGCAGTGGGAAAGAAGATCTGTTGAATTGGACATGCATGTGGATGAGCACAGATGAACGTGATCCTAGTGGCTAAGCACTAGTGAGTGTGGTTCTCCTCTGAGACGCAATGAGATAGAGATGTGGACATCCCTATGGATGTGCCCCTAGTGGCTGAGCACTATTGGGTGTATGAGATCCCTTGCTATATTGTTCAAGAGTCAGACTTACCTGTAACCCTATTTGTAATGTAAAGGGTACAGGTCAGCCCCACCTTAATGTAAAAGATAATTAATATGGTAATTATTAATTATATTATAAGTTATTGACAGGTTTAGTCTAATATAAGTAAAGGTAAATTCCCCATTGAGGAATTGTATCACACAAGTGTGAGTTTGGAAATTTCAGCAAACACTTGTTCTTAGGAAAAGTGTGCACCTCTCTTGGGCGCTAGGTTTCTAGGGTTTGTGAGCACCCTTTTGTGTGTTAGGTGTTTGTGGTGGTGAAGGTCTTTCTCTCGAAGAATATAGCAAAGGATTGGCTGGGTTTTCTTCCCTTGTGTAGAAGGGTTTCCCAGGATACTTCTTGTGTACTTGTGCATGGTGTTTCTTCTTGTGATCTTGGTTGCTACAACAAATTGTTCATGGTTTAAGTAAAATGCTAAAATGGAATGAACTTCATGCTTAAGCCTTACTCATTGAAAAATCAACAACCATTTCCAAATCAATTTGAGAGTATTCTTTGCCTAAAGAGATTGAACTATGCTTTTGTTCTCAAGGAATTATAGGGAAAGTTTATTTTTCTTTAAAACAACATAACAAAGAGGGTTTGCCTCTTCCAACATAGCAACAATACTCCTCTATGGCACCCAAATCAACTTTAACAATCCAAACATGCAACAAAATCCTACTAATATGCACCAAGAATGTATGCCACATTTCAACAAGGTTGTATAGACATTCCACAAAGCTTAGACAAAGATAAAGCAATTTTATTCCAAAGCTTGGGAGCTCTTTCACTCACACTCTGCAAATGGAGAGAATAAACCCTTATATAGGTTACAACTCCATCTCCTTCTACAATAAACAAATATTTGTTCTCCTAGGTCCATTAGTCCTCCAAGGAATAATAATAAAATAACCCTCTCAACAACTGGCTTACTAAAAGTAGCAAAGAGTTTTTTTAGATACACAATTTCCTTCAAAAGATTACAATTAAAAACAATACAATGAAGTTCTAAAGTAACGAACTCCAATAGACAAGTCAAACAAAAGTAAAATAATAGAGTTAGTTACAACCACCTCCAAGAATAGAGCTAGAGAAGAAGGCATCTCTTATAGATGAGGATTTGACCATGTAACAATCTCCAAAATAATAAATAGTTTTCTTTTCCATAGGTGCACCCTCTGGGAGAACATTCCCACGTGTGAACCAAGCCTCAAGGGAGAGGAACGTCCTCAATAAAGTAGCATAAAATTGATCCACAACTAAGTCCTCAATATGTGTACCCATCAATCAACTCTAGCTACATGTGTGGCCTCCAAGGCTAAGTTGTCCCATTAGATGTAGTAAAGAATGTACAATAAAGGATCAATGTGACATGTGTCGTCATCCAAGGTAGAAGACCAAGTGGACACTCTCCATATGTTGATGCCATCGAAAAAATATCATAGAAATATGTGTAGAACAACTTCCTCAAGTGGACATCCTCCTCATCATCATGAAAGATAGTGAAAAGAAGCCTCAAAAGGAGCGCTCAACACAAGTGGGCCACAAGTCATCCAATCTCCAGCTCCAAAGTACAATCACCTTCAAAAGATGTGCAATAAACCCTCCAAGTGGCACGCGTGGCTCCAAAGTGTAACAACCATCCATAGATAAAGGTAAGTGAAGTGGATCTCATAAAAGGAGGATGACTAGCATAGAATAGACACTGTGAACCAACGGCCAAATCAACAGAGACCCCAATATCCTCCAAATACATGGGACGGCCACTCTCCAATGATAGAATGTCCTCAAAATACGTGAAATGCCTCCACATGTATGCAAGTAGGGGAGCGCTCCATAAAGTGCAATCTCATCATCAAAATATAACAAAGACAAGCGCTCTAGCAATGGAGGCTAACCATGCAACAAGGAGTGGGTTGGCCCCTCCAACCATGTCATGCAAACCTGAAATAATCAAAAATAGTAGAGCACTCCACAAAAATCATTGTCTATCCCATCAAATACTACCATAAGGTTATGATAGATACAACAAACCCTAGGGCACCCTCACCAAGACGTACAATGCCATCAATCCTCATCCATAGGCTGAAAAACACCTGAATCATATGCCAAAATGTTGATACCATATCCATTGAAGAGAGATCATCATGTAAGACCTGTGACAAAGCTCCTACAATGTTCTAGGCAGATTCATGGTTCCCAATGCATGTCACAAGTTACAACGCCCTAGGCAATGTCACAACTCTTGATGCATGGTTCACAACTCCTTAGGCAACATCTATCACAACTCTCAAGGAACCTATCACGATTCCCAAGGCATAGTCACAATTCCCAAGGCAAGCAACTTTCTCAAAATCTACAAAGTGTATGTGTCATAAAGCCATCAATGAAAGAAGTGGAGCACTCCTCAAAGAACGTACTCAAATGCCAAAACATGCCAAGTTCACCTCAAAACCTCAAGGTGCTCCATCACCAACATTAAGTAGCATGCATGCAATATATGTGGCAAGAAAGTGGGCACTCCATGAAAATCATTGTCTATTGCATTGATCATCATCATAGGAGCATGATAGACATGTCACATACTAGGGCACTCCCCTACAAGAGTCATATCTCATCGATCCATACCATGAAGCAATGAACCATCAAAAGGCATGAAGATAACCAATAGATAGGCCATCCACCAATATCATATCATAGCACCAAGGAGCATGTCACCACTACCCATCTAAGCATCAAGTGTAACCATGAAGAGAGAAATAGGCACCAAGATAATCAACCATATAAACCACTGAACCAACGTGTAGCATCCCATGCATCATCTCAAGCAAAAATAGAAGGTGTATATCTCAAGTCCATCAACATCCCTGTATGTCATCCGGAAAATCCCCTCGTGTGATGAAAATCACAAGTTTACCTCTCATGCAATATGAGGGGTAATAAGCTGCATTTGGATTTTCACCTTCAGCTCTAAAAATTGAGGCCATCAAATTTTTCTAAGGGAGTTTCCATTTTCAGAAATTTCTGTATCTAGACTTTCTGAAAACTAATAGGATAATTCTAGAGTATACTTCTACACATTAGAGCTCACTGATGTAAATGCCTCTGCAAATACCTATACGACAGACTAATGTGCGGCTAGTTATTGTATGGCAACGGCATATTGATGTATGATTGTTGAAGGTGGAAAAAGCGGACTAAGGATGTATGGCAACTTGCCGCGGCTATACAGCTTAATAAAAATTCACTTTGGCAGTTGGCGGCTCATTTGCAGTGTTGTTCTTTTGTTTCCATACGGTAGCTATAAAATCTTTCCTTGGACGTCTCTCTCCAAAGACCAGCAGCTCCTTTACAATTGGTAGCTCTCCTTTACAATTGGTTGTAGATCTATGGGTGTGAGGTAGATCAACATGAGTGCATGGGCTTAGTTAAGTGGTGGCTCCCTTTCTAGTGTGCAACAACAGCAACTCTTAGCTACAACCTTCATCTTCCTTTGACCTTCTCAACCAGTGATTAGATGACCCTCTTCAAACTCGGCCATGAGGATCTCCCTGCTTTGATACCATATTACGAAATGAGCTAGATCCCAAAATGCTGAAACCCTAGATAGGGTTGAGACGAAGATACAAACAATAATACTAAGAAAATACTTGACGCACTTACAATGAGATTCACCTCTCTTATATAGAGTTTGAGAGGTTATATTTGTCAAAACACCCAAAGTCACTAAGTTGACTTTATTACACAAGTAAGCCTTATATTTTAACAACCTATTGGCCAGAGAGCATATTAATACACATGGAATCTGAAATTAGATATCTCATCTTCAATATTTCATTCAAGTCTACTTAATTTGGGTAAGTTTCAATTTTTGGGGGGTAAGTTTAAATTTTTTTGTTCATCTTCAATGTAATTTTGCATACCGAAGAGGCTCTTAATACTGGAAGATGCCCTTCCAGCTTGTAGTACAGAATCTTTAAAAGCTATTATCATACTTATATCTGTGCTAAGAAGTGATAGTGATCCAGGTGTTTCTTTGTACCCTTGTAATCATTGTAACTAGCTAGGCTTATTCCCTATACCTGATGATGACAGTATTTATACCTGGCTAGGGGTTTTGAGATGGGATCAACCAGGCCATATTTTTTCTATATCAAACCTTTTTGTTAATTCAATCCAATTGTCAAAAAAAAATAAAAAAGCTTGCTTGTAATTTCAGATGATTATAATGCTTTGAACATAACAAGAAATTCCAAGGTAAATTTATAGACTTTTTTGTTTACCAAAACCTAAAAGACAAATCACCTAGACTGCTCACTATATAGAAGACAGATAGACATCAGAAAAACTCCTATTTCTGCAATGCATTAGAGAATACTAGAAGCACCACCTGAAAATCATCTTGTTTGAACTTGACCCGTTGATGGTAGGAGCATAAATTAGCATTAAAATTTAGTGATAGACCACCTTATTGCAACAGCACTGAGGGCATGCATAAAGGAGAAGAAAAAAAGGAAGATTCACACTTACAGTGCCCCCTGTTGCAGCCTTGCTGGCACGGTCCCATTGCTGCTGCTCACGCCGTGTAGATATCACTCTCCATCTAGGTTTGTCAGCCGTAATGGCCTGAGCTTTATACAAACAGCATAATTTTGGAAGAATAAGAAAGTTGGTGCCGGACAAGCATAAGATAAAAGGCAGATGCTAAGGTATAAGGTTGTCTGCAATCTAATTACTAGATATATACAATACCTCATCAGTAGGAAGGCCAAGTCTAGCTGCTTCTACTTGTCGCTCTAAAACAGAGTTTGAAGGTTCCATTAAGTCCTCAGTTAAATCCACCTCTAGGCTGTTCATCAAAAATCCAGAGTATCGCATGACTTCAAGGGGAGAAGAACAACTTGAAAAAAGCCAAATACATTTTCACCGATATGCAAGTACAAGAATAAAGAAACCTGTTGAGGGCCATGGCTCTATTAAGGCTCAGAAAACCCACTTCCTGTTCCTGTAAAATTAAAAACATCAGAGAACTGAGAACCAAAAACATTGAACAGGTTGACGAGAACCCAAATCTTACAGAAGTCAAGGGGAACCCACAGACATCTTGCATAACGTGAAGAACCTGTAAGCTACTGATATAATGGAAGAGGGGGTCACAACACACACCTTGATAAAATGAAAAAGAAAGTGACTTCAGCAAGTGTTGAAACTTGAACTTAAAAATAACCATCAGAAAAACCTGACCAAGGACCAAACTAATGGAAACCAAGTAGTTATTGACAACTTCACATAAATTGCAGGTTTAAAATTTCGGACACCAGTTACTGTCAAATATTGTCCTTAAGTTGAGGAGGCCCACAATACAAAGTGGACCTAGTCCAGTACAAACAACCTATCCACAAGAAGATAGGTCCACATGTGAAGCCCTCCCTCTACAAGTGACACATGTCAAGCTCCAAGGTGAAGGCATCCAACAAGCAAGGCTCCAAAGCTAAATGCTCCATGAAATGTGTCCACTGTTGCACTTCCACCAGCCTCCAAAGTTCCAACACTCCTAAGCCATGTGCTCCTCTGAGTCCACCCCACCTACATGATCACTCCCTTAACCCAAGCATCCTTAAGTCAACCACAAGCCTCCATGTGTAACATCCCCACTATAATCCCCAGCTTAATTAATGCATAATGTAGATATGAATGTGGCTATGGCCAAGCGATGTAATATGCGAAATTTATTTTCTGATTTCAATAAATAGAATGTGATACCAGCTGTTGGGAATATGGACAGAAATGGGAGCTGAGTTTTCCACAAGAGAAAAGAGTGTCTAAGAGGAGCCAAGGGGGGAAATTAATTATGAGTATTACTTCAACCCATTTTTCTGAATTTTATTATCATTGGGGATAACTTCTAATTTATGTTTGAGTGTACGAGAGCCCAATCATTAAAACTCATGTAAGAGGGTGGGTGTAAGAGCCACATCCCATAGTTATTGGAAGCATGGGGTTGAAGCATGATCAGCATTGGGCAGAGTGAGTAGTCAATGGTCTTGGGAAAATAAAGGAAATTCGTATGGGGGAATTATGTAGATTTTCACATTGAATTTTGGCATGAACAGCAAGCAAAGAGCAAGGAAAGAGAGCACCAAAGCTAGAACAAAAAGGCTGGGCGAATTCAAGAGCATGTGGGAGTGATTTGGAGTTTCAAATTGAAGAGTCGGGTTGTCAGGCCTGAAGAGTGAACTCTTGAGTGAGTTGCACTGTAACAACAAGTGTTTGTTGTTGGTTGCTAGTAGTTTCCCTGGCAGTGAGTTCCCAACAGAGAGATTCCTTGTTACTTGAGCCAGACAAACCCTGATAAACGAATGGGACGCCCAATGGAGCAATGAAGGGGTACATTCCTTGGGTTGGGAAAGTCAAGAGGAAGAGAGTTGGAGGAAATTCGTAATAACTGTAGGAGAATACCAGTGGTTGTGGAATAGTGAGTTGTGGGTGGACTGCAAGAGGTACCCTTCTCTTGTGGATTCCTAGCCCCAGCTCGAGGGTGACTTGCCGTTGAGATTTAGAACAGCAGGTCTATGGTTGGGTGGAACGTCCTTTCCAAGCAGCTAGTTGCACAAGTGTTTTAAAAGATAAGTGTTTATCTATTTCTGAATTATTTCATGAGTTTAATTGTTGTGCTTAACTATGTGTATGTGAAGGGGTTATTTGTTGTTGTGAATGAGTTTATTAGTTGCATTCATGTTCATTTAGAATGTTGTAGATGCATTTAATTATGGGTAGTGGAAACTAGTTAAATCTATGTATAAAATGTAGTTGGTAAGCTACAACAAATGAATTAGCAGAAATTTTGAATTATGTGTATTTTCCGCAAGTAATGTCCCTTAGTTGATCTGGGGGAAGCAACCAAGCATCTCATGCCATCTAGGACTTAACACCCTCCTAAAGGATGCCCAACGCTCCTCCTCCAAGACAAGTCATCCTCCAAGCAAGCCACCAACTCTCCATGTGGGCATCATGAAGAATCCCATCATGCTATCTAGGTCTCCAACGCTCCAAGGAAGAATGATACAAGCATCCACACAAGGTCTAGCAATCAATGAGCAAACCACCTCCCATGTGTATGTCC
>ML850966.1:27104-37311 GCA_009831015.1 Picea engelmannii
TACAACTAATGGAATAAAGCCGACATAAATAAAATAACATTACTAATGTAATATGCCCCAATTAAGGGGTAATGAGCCACTATTTAGGGCTTAACAAATTTTATCATTTTTTTTGTTAATATGTTAATAATTTTTTTGGGTAGTATAACTATATACAACCTAAGTGGGCCTAATGGTTAAGAATATGTGTTTTCTCTTAAGAGATAACATTAACTTTAAGTATAAAAATTCTATATCACCCTCATACTACATTGTAAAACGTATCTCATTTCTTTTAAAGAAATTACTTTTATTAATTAATTCTATACCTCAACCACTAAAACATAAGAAAAAAATTACACCAATTTTATAATATTCATAATTCTCTACCTATATTTCCATATCCCCTCTAGTTACTTTCAATCACACTATTTTGTTTTATATGCCCACACATTCTTGTGTGGGCTCTAATCCAATTGTGTAGCTCCTTGTGATCAATATGTGTTCATGAGTTGAAAATTTCCTCTAAAAATATTTTCGTTTCCATTGAATAAAAGAGAAATCAAAGTTCTTTTTGGAGAGCCATAGACAACTGCGTGAGGTTCGACTAAGGATTGACTGCATCGTGCCTGGAGCTAGGGATCCCCCGCGCCCATGGAGGTTTTGGGAACACCCCAAGGGCCTCCCCCTCCTCCACCTCCGCCCTCTGCTGCAAATGCATTCAATAAACTGTTGGCATCCTTGCCAAAGAAGAAGAAATGTGAAGCAACAAAGTTTGTGAAGAAACTAGATGATATCCCTGAAATCTTCCTTCCCCCAGAGGGACTGATCCAGGTTGCTTTGTCCCTGGTAGATTGTGCTCTCGTAGGCCAGTTCACAGGGCTCTGACCCTCTCCAAAATCGACAGAGAACTGGGTCAACAAGAACTGGGCACCATTGATAAAAAATAGTGTAACCTCTTACTTCTTGGGGAGAGGTTACTTCATGTTCGAATTCACTTCAAAAGAGGACAAGGATCTGATCTTCCAGAATGGCCCTATTTCATGGGCCCTTAGGGTCTGTAACTTAACAAGTGGACGCCTGACTTCAACCCTGTAGTCGATGTTCCCTCTGCGGTCCCGGTATGGGTCAGGCTCCCAAACCTTCAAGTTCACTGTTGGAACTGGGAATCACTGAAGCACATAGGCAATGCCCTGGGTAAATTTATAGACCAGACGAACAACAAGGATCAATATGATTGTGCCAGAATATGCATGGAGGTAGATCTGGAGGTGGCTCTTCCAAAGGCCATAAAAATCAATGTTGGCAGTTGGACCCATGTGCAAAAACTAGATTATGAGCAACTGCCCTTCAAATGCTGAAAATGCCATGTTTACGGCCACTTTGCCAGAGGTTGTCCGACCAATGGTGAGACGGATAAAGGGAAGGATGAGGGCTGGAACTAGATCAAGCGCATCAAGTCCCCCCATAAACCCCACAAGTCTGGTGCCCCAATTGGCAAAGGCCCTCAATCGGCCCCTACCTAGCAAAACCCTCCCTTGATGGGGAAAGAAAACAAGTTTGGGCCTCTAAGCTCAGAAATAGAGGAAGCCCAAGAGGTCAAGATCCAAAAGGTAAACTCCCTAGTCAAAGAGACCTCCTCTGGCTCGATCAAAGGTGGAAGTGTCGCAAAGAGCTCTAAAGAAAAACTCTCAGAAGTTGAGGAGGAAGTTCAAGAATCGGAGGACTCAGAGGAGGAAGGAGAAATAGGAGATTCTCAAACCTCTGCCAGGAGATCCACAAGAGGACGCAAGACAGCACGGGAAAAAAGAGAACAAGAAACGTACAAAGACAAGCTTCAGGGCTCCCAGCCAACCCTTGAGAAGCTATTGGCAAGAACTCCAAAGATGACGAGACACCAGACTCAGGGCTCCAAGGGAGCTCACCACAATAAAAGTAAATGATGAAGGTCGTCTCCTGGAACTGTAGGGGTATGGGGAGCAGAGCCAAAGAAGAAGCCACAAGAAGTCTTATAAGGATAGAAACCCCAGACATACTCCTCATTCAGGAGACAAAAATGGAGGACTCAGTCTTCCTTCAAACAAGTAAGAAATTCTGGAATAAAGGTGGAGCACAAGCAGTCTCTGCTTGTGGAGCATCAAGAGGGATGGACACTCTCTGGAATACTAATAAGCTCTCATTAGTCTCTGAGACCCTAAACACTCACTGGTTGTTTTTAAAATTGCAACATCTCGTCACAAAAGAGTTCATATGTCTTTTTAATGTCTATGTCCCAATTAATGCTAGGGAGAAAAAGGCCTGCTGGGATTCCATAAGAAGCCTGGCAGATCTAGTAAATTTGGATAATGTCATCATTGTTGGTGACCTTAATCTCACTTTACTCTCGGCATAAAAGAGAGGAGGCGACATCATAAGGGATCCAGAAAGGGAATGGGCGAAAGATCTTATGCAGGATTGGGACTTGCTAGACATCAAGCCCTCTACTGGTAAGTATACTTGGTCAAATAAAAGAGTCGGTCCTGAACATATTGCAACAAGATTAGATAGATTTTTCGTTCAAAGCTCCTTCCTCCATTTAGGGTTAGAGGCTAGAATGCATATTCTTCCTTGCAGCGTTTCAGATCACAAACCCATCAAGATTGAGCTGCTGGTGCACCTTGATCTTGGTCCAATACCATTCAGATTTAGCCCTCTTTGGGTCAAGGAACCAGAGTTCATGGACATGATCAAGGAAAGTTGGAAGCAGCCAGTCAAGGGCTCCCCTTTTTTTGTTTGGGAGGAAAAACTCAGAAGAATGAAAGCTATTCTGAAAAGATGGGCCAAATATCTGTCCAATCCTGCTACCGAAAGAAAAAAAATCCAAAGTACATTAGAATTCCACCACTTGCATTTGGAAGATGTTGAAATAACAAAAGAGGCTCTAGACAAAGAGGCACATCTTCAACAGAATTTTCACAAGGCTTGCTTGGCTGAGGAAGAATATTGGAGGCAAAAATCTCGAAGCCTCTGGCTCAAAGTAGGGGACAGGAACTCCTCCTTCTTCCACAAGAAATCCCAAGAAAGGAAATGTTCAAATTCCATCTCTGAAATTAAGGAAGAAAATACCACCCACAAGGACAATACTAGCATCAAAAGGGAAACCTTCCTCCACTTTAAAAATATGTATAATGAGGAAGAGGAGATGGGTCAGAACTCTAAGCTTCTAGAAGTGGTTCCCCTCTTAATAACAGCTAAGATGAATCAACTGCTAGAATCCAAAGTCACCAAAAGTGAAGTAAAGGATGCCCTCTGTGCTATGGACCTCGACAGTGCCCCGGGCCCGGACGGATTTACAGCTAGATTCCTCCAGTCCTGTTGGAAGATTGTGGAAAAGGACTTCTTTAAAATGATTTTAAAATCCCAAGACTGTCAAAAAATTAGAAGTAGTACTAACTCTGCGTTTCTTGCCCTCATCCCTAAGGAAAAAGGAGCCAATACCTTCAACAGATTTCGTCCGATATCCCTTTGTAACATAGGGTACAAATTGATTACCAAAGTGATAGCCAGCAGACTGAAGAACATCCTCCCCAAAATTATTCCGGAGAACCAAGGTGGCTTCATCCATGGTAGACAAATTGTGGACAACTTCACCTTAGTTCAAGAGGCGATTCACTCAAGTCTTCATCAAAAAGAAAAAGGTATGGTTGTCAAGCTTGATCTAGAAAATGCTTTTGACCGAATTAGACACAGCTTTCTGTTGGATGTTTTGCATAAGCTTGGGTTTGGATTGAGATTTATAAATTGGATTCGGGCTTGTATCTCGGAGCCCTAGATTGCCCCCCTGGTGAATGGTAGGGCTGCTGACTTCTTCAAAGCCTCGAGAGGACTTAGGCAGGGGTGTCCTCTTTCACCCCTCCTTTTTGTTCTTCAAGCTTCTGTCCTCAGCTTTTACCTTGATAAGAAGCAACAAGACCATGAGATCATTGGGCTAATTATAGCAAGAGGGGTTAAAAACATCAATCACACCCTCTTTGTCGATGATACTTTGTTGTTGGGTGCTGCCACTGTGCTATTGGCTGCTAGGTTCAAAGAAGTGTTGGACGATTTCTGTGAGGAATCTGGCAGTAAACTAAACAATGGGAAATGTCACATTTACTACTGGAACATCTCAACCTCCTCTCTCAATGCTATAGCCAGATGCTTTGGGTTTGCTGCCTCCTCTTCCTGGTCTTCTTTCAAGTATCTTGGGCTTCCCATCTTTCTCAAGAGAGCCTCCAGCAGAGACTGGCTTCCTCAATTAGAGAAATTCAAAAATAAAATGTAGGCATGGGGTTCCTCCTGGCTCAATATTGCAGGTAAGACGGTGCTAATCAAAGCTGTGCTCAACAACCTCCCTTTATTTCAATTCTCTATCCTTCTTGCTCCTATAGGCATCCTCAGGAAGATGGAGGATTACATTCATCAATTTTTTTGGAAGGGAGGAAAGAAAAACGAGAAAAAAATCTCTCTCGTCAGTTGGGAAATAGTCTCCAAGCCATTGATGGAAGGGGGTTTGAACTTTAAAAAAATCTGCTCCCAAAATATAGCCATGGGAGCGAAAATTATTTGGAGAATCATTGCCCCCAATCCTGGCTGGGTGCAGTTGGCGCTATGGAAGAAATACTTCAAAGGTCAAAGAACCCGATGCCTGGACAATCCACTCCCCCAAATCAAGTCGTCCTTCCTCAATCTCTGCGCTAGAGCCATCCCTCTGGTCAATTCTCATGCATTATGGATCCCTGGAAATGGCAAAAGCATCAATGTGTGGAATGATCGAATTATGAACAAAACTCCACTGGTAGAGTATAGCTCCCTGCAAATGCTGCGCCTGTGGTTGGATGATGTCGGATACAAAACGTTGTGGGACCTCTCCTTATGGAATGGTCTTAGCTGGGCAAGCTGGAAGCAAATCCGTGCGCCCTCGGAACTCCAGATCGACTGCGCTATGTTTTTTCCCCTTTTGTATGGCATGGCTCCCACTCACGCGAGGAGGAAGGATACTCGTGGCTGGGGTCCGATGGTTGGTGGTTTCTCTGTGGCGCAGGGCTACGCTAAGCTGATGGAGCAGCCTCACGTTCCACCGGATCCAACACCCTGGAAGGGGATCTGGAATCACTCCTCCATCCCGAAAGTCGACTTCTTTTGCTAGCTGCTATGTCATAGCAAAATTTTAACAGATGACAGATTACAGAAGAGGGGAATTTACGCTCCTTCTAGGTGCATCTTGTGCAGAGAAAACATTGAGTGTGTCTGCCATCTTGTGTTGGAGTGCAAATTTGCATCTCAAATATGGCATGAGCTCTTAGGCACTTGGAGATCCAACTTTGTATTCCCTAGCTCCACTTCTGAGTTGTTCGCAAATTGGTTGCCCAGATATCCTGCCCCCTTTCCAAAAAACAAAATAATTAAAGTTGCCTGGACCTCCCTTCCAAAAATCATTAGCTGGCAAATTTGGCTTGAGAGGAATAAAAGGATCTTCAGATATAAAGTGCAGGATGCTAAGTTTATTGTGATCAAGATAAAATGTCAGTTGAAAGAATGCATGGAAGATCAAATGGATGACTCAAACTTATGCCAGCAAGACATTGATTGAGGTGCCTCACTTGATCTTCATTTCCAAAAAGTTGTGAGTACCATCATCCCTCCCAAAGAGTGACAAATAAGAGAAAATGAGAAATATTTCTACGACTGGATCTCCAAACAATCAAGGCACTCTCTCTTCTTTGACGGGGCAGCCAAAGGCAATCCAGGAAAAGCCACTACAGGAGGAGTTATAAAGAATTTAGAAGGCAGAACGATCCACAGCTTCGCCTGGGGCATGGGCCATACTTCCATCATCCAAGCTGACGCTATGGCTCTCTTCCAAGGTCTCAAGTATCTCAAAGACTTGGGCATCAGTGAGGAAAATGTCTTTGGGGACTCGCAGGCCATCATCAAAACTATAGTGACCAATTCCGCTCCGTCAGATTTACGATTTGCAAGGTTGATTCTTAGAATCAAAGTTCTGGCAAAATCCGTGTAGAATTTGAAATTTTTCCATGTGCTGAGAACGAACAATAAGGAAGCGGATTTAGAAGCAAATAAGGCAGTTCTCCTATCTGTTGGGTCCATTCTAAGAGACAGAGACGAATCTTGGGATCCAATTCCTTAACCCTCTATCTGCCATGTTCTATTGCATCTTATTGAAGCAGTTTGTTTGTATTCATAAGCTTGGGCAAATCACGGAAATGGATTCCATTGTTGCATGTAAGAAGAACTGGAATATTAGCATAAGCACCATGATTCTTCTAGTTGGAGAGGTGCTTTGGGCTTTGCTCCCAATTTTTGTATTCCGAATTGAGGCATTCATGCCAAGTTTCTAATATAATCCCATAACCGTTCCTGTTAAAAAAAAAAATGTATTCATGAGTTCTTACTTTTATAAATCACCAACATTGTCATGGAATCCATTCTCTCTATATGAGGTTGTGGAATGGGTTTTTAAGGATTATGCTAGTTTTAATCACATTATTTTGTTTTATATGCCCACACAAGAAAATTGTGTAGCTCCTTGTGATCAATATGTATTCTTGAGTTCTTATTTTTATAAATCACCACCATTGTCATGGAAACCATTCTCTCTATCTGAGGTTGTGGAATGGGTTTCTTAATCCTTAGAGTGGATGTAATGTTTGCAAATATTTCAAGGGATGTCCTTCACATATGGAAAGAGAGAAAGTTAACCATAATCTTCTAAAATAACTATCTATTTTATTTTTTATGTTTTGGAAAAAAATTGGATTTTTTTTAAAAATTATTATATTAGTTTATGATCATAATATATAATGTATTGTATGTGTTTCCAAGACAATTTAAAACTATTTTCTCAATTAAGTGTCTATTATTTGGCCGTGTACCCAAAAGAATCAAGTTTACCTTAAATACTATCTTAAATGAAAAAAAATACCCAAGAATAAATACCATCTTTTAAATAAAAAAAAGTACTTGAAATTTTTCCTCAAAATATATTATTTAGCAAAAAAAAACTTAAAACTATTTTTTAAAAATGTAATATAATTTCTCAAAATAAAATTAAACTAACATGTCAAAAAAAAAAATACTTATTAAAATTTCAACACTTAAAATTAATTTTTGGTAAAGAAAATGACTCCTTGTAAACACTTAATTAAATCCAATTAACAAATACTCACTAAAATTTTAACATTTACAAATAAATAACAATCAATAAACTTACAGTACATCAATATACTCTAAAATTACAATATTTATAATCATTATTTTAAACCACTCACACTAATCTCTATCGATATGCTCTAAAATTTAGCTATNCTCACTAAAATTTTAACATTTACAAATAAATAACAATCAATAAACTTACAGTACATCAATATACTCTAAAATTACAATATTTATAATCATTATTTTAAACCACTCACACTAATCTCTATCGATATGCTCTAAAATTTAGCTATGCAATATTTGCAACCATTGTTTTAGGGATACCACGAATAACGGAATTAATTTTCTTTTGGACAAACTTCGGGATGCAATAAACTATGCCTTGTTCACCTTTTTCTTTTTTTTAAAAACAAAAAACTTTCCATCATTGCGACAATTTATCCTATATTATGGATATTTTGCTGCCGCTTCTATTTGTACAATATTTTAAGCATTTTATCATTTTAAATTATAAAGTAATAATTAATATATTTATTATTTTATTTTTTTATATATAAAAGAATATTTTTTTTAGAAAACATAAATTTAAATTTAAAAAATAAGATATATATATTTCAAATAAGTTTTTATATACCAATTTGATATCTAGTTTTAATGTAACTTTAAAAATTAGATTTTTTTAATTATTTTTAAGAAAAGAAAAAAATAATAATAAAAAAAAATAAGGAAATGGAATAAAGGTTGAAATGCATGTTGTGATGTAAATATTTTTTTTAACCATAGGAAATAACCCAAGAGTATGTAGTAGTGAACAAGTCACATATATGAGAAACTTGTGACTTAAGAAGGGCTAAGGCATTATGATCCGACCTCTATTCCAAGAGTGGTTTACCCTTTTAGCCTTATCCTTCTAGCCTTATCACTAGCCTTATTACAACATGCCAACATGCATAGACCCTACCCCTCTAGATTTGAATCTACAAATAAAAAATGAAAGTACTACAACCCAAGTGTCACTAAAGTGTTAGAAACTTCTGTTTGGAATCAAAACCATAATTGTTAGAAAGAAACTACTATTTGAAGTTATGTCGTTTTTATAGTAGACTTCATACCATATATAGTATAGTAAGAGATCCACTAATAATTCTATGCATCACTCTCTACATGTTAAATTCATCAAATTTAACATGCATGATTCTTATGATCCATGAATGGTAAGTGAGGTAAACCGAATGGAGAGAATCAAACCCTTAAAACAAATTAAACTAACCCTCAAAACTAAGACACTAGAAATGCCATGTGTTTATATACAATGTATAAATAGATAATAAATAAGGCTCAATTTATCATCACCACATAACACTACAAGTTAAATACTTTATATGACCACATTAGTATTTCCCAACTTAAGTCTAAATTAAAACAAATAAAATTTAACTTAAGTTTAAATTAAAACAAATAAAATTTACATTGATGTGTATCAATAATTGGTATTCTTTTCTCTCTATATATTACACATCTCATATATACTACACTATTATTTACTTATTTATTTTTAAATATTATATTGAATTTATTTATGTCATATGATGTGTCACATTAATTTTAAGTATAAAGATTACATATCATATTATAGATTGTAAAATACACCTCATTTTTCTAAATTAATTATTTTTATTAATTATTTCTATATTTAAATTACTAAAAAAAAAAAAATTACACCAATTTTATAATATTCATAATTCTCTACCCATATTTTTATATCTCCTATAGTTACTAGCCATAATCTTTATCCTAGTTTCAATCTCACTATTTTTTTTATATACCCACACATGTGTGCTCTAAATCTAATTGTGTAGCTCCTTGTAATCAATATGTATTCAAGAGTTTTTTCTTTTATAAATCACCACCATTGTCACCGAATCCATTCTCGATATGTATTAATGAGTTCTTTTTTTTCTAAATAACAACCACCATTGTCATGGAATCCATTCTCTCTCTGAGGTTTTTTTAAATAACAACCACCATTGTCATGGAATCCATTCTCTCTTTGAGGCTGTGGAATGGGTTTGTCTTCATCCTTAAAGTGGATGCAATGTTTGCAAATTTGTTAAGGGATGTCCTTCACACATGGAAAGAGAGAATGTTAACCATACTCTTCTAAAGGATCTATTTACTTTATTTCTTCTTTTTAGGGTTTTGAAAAAGTCTTTTTGATTTTTTTTTAAACCATTATATTAGTTTATGACCATAATATATAATGTATCGTATGTGTTTATAAGATAATTTAAAATTATTTTGTCAATTGGGTTTAATTTTAGTGGTTGTGAGATGATGTCTTATTCTCCACACTTAGGTTTTAATATGTTGAGTTCATAATAAGTATATTGTTATAACAACCTTGAGCTCTTGGATATCATCTTGAATGAGGGGAAGTACCCAAAAGTTTATCAAGTTTACTTTCGATACCATCCTCACAATGAAAAGAAAATCCTCAGAATTTTCTCCGCCCAGCGATTTGACTCCAAATTGGTGTATGAGACCTCCTCCGCCCAACGATTTGACTGGTAAAATCTACGGAAGTATACATACCCTACCCCCTCTGGATTTGAACTTGTGACCTCTTAAAAGAAAACACAGATTCTTAACCATTAGACCCACTCAAACATATACTTACACTACATCACTATATTCTAAAATTACAATCTTTATAATCATTATTTTAAACCACTCACACTAATCTCTATCAATATGCTCTAAAATTTAGCTATGCAATATTTGCCCATTGTTTTAGGGATACCACGAATAAGCAATTAATTTTCTTTTGGACAAACCTCGAGATGCAATAAACTATGCCTTGCTCACCCCAAAAAATATTAAATCTTTCCATCATTGCGACAATTTATCCTATATTATGGATATTTTGCCACTTCTATTTGTACAATATTTTAAACATTTTATCATTTTAAATTATGAATAAAATTATAAAGAAATAATTAATATATATTTTTTAATTTTTTATATTTATAAA
>ML850966.1:42020-57396 GCA_009831015.1 Picea engelmannii
AAGATGATGGGGTTAATGTGTCAAAGGCGCAAGGATGGGTTGAAGATTATCATTCAATATGAGCGAAGCTGGCATAGAATGTGTTTGGTGGTAGAGGCCTATCAACTAGCCTTCAATGTAGAAGAGAAGTTGTATTCAAGGAGGAAATGTCAAATGAAGAGATGCTACCAATGCTAATAGAGATTGAGGAAAATGATATGCTTGTAGAATGGAAACAAAAACAACATGACAACAAGAGGAGGAGAAGTTAATTATTCTCAGGGGAGAAAGAGAACAAATATTCAATGTATTGAGTATGTGTGTAATCATATGTGTTAGGAATTGACAGAGGACTTAATGTCCGGCTAACATTTGTAAGGGGTCAATGTTTCTATACAAAAGGTGGCAACAAAATGGCATTGGAGTTTCTTTCCAACTCCTTCCACCTATTCTTTTCCAAACAAAAGGATTGATGAATATGATTTCTTAGAAGCATTGAACTAGGTGACAATTTGTTTCAACACAAAATTAAAATTATTGTTGGCTAGTTTGGAATGCCTTTGTCAAGAATCAAACAGATTATCCAAATCCTCCCAAGCACCCTAGCTAGACCCAATTGACTAGTTCATAGATTTCCTTATGTATATGATTTCCCAATTTACTTAGACGAGAATCTAACCATTTCTTAT
The DNA here is from genome assembly GCA_009831015.1 of Picea engelmannii. NCBI lineage: Eukaryota > Viridiplantae > Streptophyta > Pinopsida > Pinales > Pinaceae > Picea > Picea engelmannii. The sequence continues at coordinate 42,689 of ML850966.1, forward strand.
ACTCGATCCTTCATTAGCATTGGGTTGATTCATGATCTTTAGATTCTAGTTTTTGTTATTGCCTTATGATGTTAGAGTTGTATGATTACAAATTGGATCGTGAATGTTGTCATTGTAATAGTAATTTTTTATTATGTATAAAATAATCTCTATATGCTAGAACATTTTCTAGATAAGAACTGTGTAGGAGGTTTTGAAATGTCCAATGTTTTGAGGACACTCCACCCATTTTGTGATGGGAGGGAAGTTCTTGACATTGACATGAGGGAGAAATGCCCGATGACAGGTCCCGAATTAGACCCACTCTCGTTTGAATAACAACCTCCACCGGTATATGGGCCCAACTGTTGCTAACTAAATGAATTTCTCCATGTAGAGAGACTTTTCATCAGAGCTAGGATAAAATCTAAATGCATGTCTGTTCTAATTTGCAAGTGCAATTCTATTTCTAAGAGCAACTAAAGTCCTATCTAATTGTATCATGATCAATTGCAAGTCTATAATTTAATGTGAAAAATATAAGTAGCTCCAATTTTACATAACCAAATCATATTACATACTTGTTTTCGTATAGAAGTTCATAAGCATGCTCCTATAATTGAATTCATAGTACATTTATAATCATTTCCTACAAATGACAATTGACAAAAATGACAAATTGAAGCATTTGCAGAAAATAATCAACAATAATGCATTATTGAATAAATGAACCATGAAGGTGATTTCTATTATTCTCCTTCGAAGAAATAATTCATTTTCAGGAATACAACAACAAGCAAAGAGATTTACTATTCTCCTTTGAGTCAAATAAATTATTATACAATACCCAATTTCGACTTTCTAGCCCCCCCATATTCCGTTACATTGTATTTCTTATATACTTGAGGTTGGACTATTGGACTTCCTAATTTCATGATTGTTTGGTTACAACTTCCCTACTCTTCCCATTCCCATCACATTTGGATTTTCTGGAGCCAAAATAATCATTACAAAATATTCCTTCCTACTATGGTGCTCCTAAGGAAGGTGAGAGACTCTAAATCTTTGGGGGTGAAGGGATTTCCCCCTGAAAATTAGGTCCAAATGATAGCCAACTATAGGTGAACCTGTTTGTTGACTGCAAACCTGCAACGAAGGTTTAGGGGAACTGGTTGATCAAGAAGAAGATGAAAGCCTCCTCTCTAGCCTTACCCTTTTGGAAACATGAATACTTGTCAAACTTTGAATGTGTGTTTATTTCCTATAGCAAGGTTCCAACTTGGCTATTTGTTTTGGTAAGGATGAATGTTAGCTCGAATTGTCATCTCTCTATCTAGATCCTGCTTTCTCCGATGACAGGTACCCTGATGCTTGCGAAAACAAGTGAAGTTCCTTATTGGCTCGACTCTGTTGAATCTTGAAAGTTTCTCCTGGTGGAAATAACCTGATGAAGGAGTGTATTTTCCCCACTATTGCAACTAAGATAGCTCACTTTCTACCCATCTCTTTGAAAAACAATAACACTTTCTCTGTGCTCTGCTTCCTCTTATACTTTTCGGTCAATTTGTGTTGAGTTATAACGATGAAACAATGATGTCGTTAATGTTGTCCTACTTGACTCTTTTTGTTTAGAAAAGACGTTGTCGTCATTAATGACTTGGGGTTTGTATGATCTCGCATGAGCTGGTGATTTTCATTTCCTCACAACCCTATTTTTTTCTCATGTCATTCAATAATCATAACATGTATACTTCACGTGGGCAGGGATATGGTCGTCATTCGTTTAAATCTAGAGCATGACAATATGCATTTGTTTGCTTGGATTCTCATTACATTAGTCTTTTGGTACCTGAAAAGAGAAAACAATTATTATCCATCGTAAAATAATAACTAATTCGACCTAAATTTATCCTTCACTTATCTGAAATTCCATATGCTTTATTGCACTTCTTCTATTCTATAGGGACCTTGTATGTGTGAGAGGTCAGATTGGGTGATATGCATCTAGGAACCATCTCATCATTTATCGTCTCTGTGTAGGTTGGTCAAGTGTATATGTGTGAATGGATTTGCGGGGATGAGAGAAGGTTGATGGATAGGGGATTATAGATTATGCATGGGGAAACCATTCGGGGAATTCACGGGCTGCAGGGTTTCTACACTTCATGATTTTTAGGTATCAATGTTTTTAGGTTGGAAAATCCCATGAGCAGTACCCCGCGAATATTTTCCCAAATTAGACTAGGGATACAGTGGGTTCGTGGGTAAGTCTTCAAAGAAATCAATCTCACAAGGTTTCTCTCACAACACGGTCTTGAGAAGATTTTGTGGTGTCTCGGTGTCGTTAGTTCGCAGCGCGAAGGTGAAATAGGTTTGTGGGTTGTGGAGAATAAATTTGCACCTTTAAGTAACACGAGGGGTGGGGTGTGTGGTGGTGGGGTCCATGGGGAAATTCATGTGGCATGTAGGTTCACAGGTCTTCGGAAGCTCATGGTTTAGGCTTCTTTGGGTTTTCTATAAGGGCATGCATGAGCATGCAGTCATGGTAATATTCGTGAATATGCATGTCAAGATGATGTACATGTGTGGATAATGTGGAATTTTAGCAAACAACCGCATTCTCGCGGGCACGATCCAATAAAAAAAGTTCAAAGAAATATCCTTGTTAATGGCCCTTCAAAGTCCGCAGGAGGACTTGTGTAGTGTTGGTTCAAATAATTTTTTCTCTTCGTAGGTGATCTTGTTGTTCTTCAGTCTACGGGATTTAATCATTTGCATCCTGTTAGTGATGTCTACTTTGCGATTGAATGCGTCATGTTATTCATAAGAAAATAGGTCTTCTCATCCTATGAATTCAGAGGAAAATGTGAGCACTTATGTTATACAAATAAAAATAATTACAATCTACGTAATCCGACTGAAATCTTCTCATCAAAATAGGTTCCCATCAATATGTCACACGACAATCCCTTTTTCCATGTTTATGTTAATTAGAAACACGAGAGAATATAACCATGGCCTCTTTTAGAATTGGTCGTGTAAAATGAAGTGAGGTTTTGGGTTTGTTATGCAGGTAAGGAGTGATAGAAAACTACGTGGTATATTTGATTTACCCAACATGTTTAGGGATTGTAGGATGGTAAGAGAGATTCCTAAATAATTTTTTCCCACCCTTTTTTCTTTGTTAAGAGATTGTTAGGAGAATCATAGATTGAGTTGATGATCACCATGATCTTTATGACCAGATATCCATAGGCTATTGGGAATGAACTGCATTAGAGGTAACCAATGGTTAGTTGGTCCTAAGGGAGATCAATACCATAGCATGTGAGCAAGGAAGGATGTATCGATCTAGAAAGGAGTGGTAGGCCTCCAAATTGAAGTGTTTTAAATTCCAAACTTTGAATAACCAAGAATGAACATCCCTATACTAGGGGGGTAATTTCCAGTCCTTTCTGGTCATACATTTAACTGATTATATTCAAATTGTTCTTAGTAAAATAAGTGAGGGAATATTGGTTATCCAAGATACACCATCATACCAACTATGCTACATGTTCAACTTCCAACATCCTCTGGGAAATATTGTACTTGATTAGATTGTTGTTCGGGTACCGACAGAACATTTGAATGAGGCCCTTTAAAGGTCTTGATACTGATTGGAACAGGTACATGGGTACTAGATTTAACAATGTGGCTTGCAATAGGTTTCTTAACTAAGTGCTTCTGAATAATTCCCCTTTTTATCCAAGTAAACCAAGGAAGAATAGGTGACACCCAATTGTAGGTAAGGTTAATCATTTGAATGTAAGGACTAGTGGAGGCCCCATTTCTTTAGCTAGTGAGGAATAAAATAAACGGGGGGCTTGTTGTGGATACAACAATTGGTGACACACTGGTAGAACTAGTTATCCCTATCATTAGATATTTTTTCCTCTGACTTTATATATGACTATAAGATTAACTCATAGTATTGCAGTAGGCGTGATCATAATTGTGGGTACCACATGTATGTTAAATTATTAAAAAACACGATATTGTACCTCGTAGAATTATCTAACATACCTTCTTCAGTTAGCCAGTATATGAGGTAAATTTTGAATCAATACTTGGCTTATCTCCAACTCAACAACGAGTTTTGATTTTTTTAAGTAAATAGAATCATACACATACATAAGTGTGGTCCTCGTATCTCTTTTCCCAGCATTGCTTCTTTGTCGGCGAGCGTCCACAACCACAATGAAGTTTACTTAGTATCATATAAGCATAGCCCTGCTACCTACCAACAAGCATCCATAGCCTCGACAAATTTACTTATACTTCCCACACCATTAATGATGCTTTCAACTTCTATGTATTTTAAAATATGATTTACCCTTTGAATTTGTAAATAGAATTACATGCATAATAGGGTGTATGGGAAGCATGGTGATATGGGAGTTGATTTGATATGCTAAGTATGTGTTGTTCATCCTGAGTTCATCCCATGAGTTTTGTCTAAAACTAGCATAATACATTGTTAAGTTTATTGAGTGGATGGGGGCTCACAAAAGAAGATAGATAGATAGTTCTACATGGTATGGATAATTGTGTATGCATACCATAGACATCTATCTTCCACCACAACTATGAATTTCTTTCTAACAATTTTAAATTGAACATGATCTTCTTCAGTTTAAGTGACCTTCATATCAATGACTTGTGTGAGCGCTCTCCAATATGTTCAACTAGATTTGTATAACCCATTAGTTTGGGAAGGGACTTTCAAAAGGAAGAGGTGGAAGGAGAGTTTAATAACAGGTAGTAATATTTAGATGGATCGGCTTAGGGGCGGTACAGTGAAACGAATTCCTAGTCATAATTTAACTATAATAGTATGAGCCAAAGCATGAAATCAGTCTGCAGACGTCAACAAGGAGTGGTGAACTGATCTAGGTGACCCTTATCCAATGGTGATGCTTTCAGGGAAATAAAATATTAGGTCTAGATGAAAATGTTTTTCCCCACTCATGCTTTGACCAATAAGTTAATGATCTTGGGATGATCTTAAAATAAGAACATGATGAGAGCATATTGAGAATTCACAAGGCTGAGATCCTGGTTTACTTCTTAGTTCATGGGATACTAGGTTGCTACCGAATAAGTCATAGAATGGTGGTGACTGGTTGTTGTCAGTTAACACCTCATGCTTACTCTATTCTTCCACTATACTTGATCGGACGGTCAAGAAATGTTTTGTAGGATATTAGATCAACGACCAACGTTGACTTTGGCCTTTGACTCTTCAGGTACTTTAGTTGGTAGGAGAAGCTGGATATCCCTGAAGGATGTAGTTCTGGAGTGACTTGGCTTGTTGACGTCACTATTGATGTGGCACTAGCTGAGTGGTTGCCACGTGTTACCTTGATTCGTGATTTTCGTATACCTAATGTGCCAACTATACCTTGACACTTGTCACCAATCGATTGGGCCACGTGTCATACTTTCTTTTGCCACATGTCTCCCTCCTGGATCATGGATATACATTTTGTGGATTTGGTACTTCATGGATTTGGTATTTTTGTCACTTTTATACCATCCTTCGATCGTTGTTGAAGTGCCAAATAGACCTATCATCGTAGATCTTTCCTTATCTTGATCGACGACTTCTGTTAACTCTGGGGCTTCAGAGTTTAGGATTTCTTGGTTTATCTGAGCTTCTTATCACCAGAGTAGGTGAATTTCAGAGTTGACCACCTTCTCCCTTTTAGCACAATCTGACGGTTTCAATATTCATTATCGATCAATGGTTGACGAGATTTCCCTGCTCTTCCTCTGATCCAACGGTCGATGAGAGTTCACGACTTCTAGGCTTTGACCTTCAAGTATTCTTGGTTTTTCTGAAATTCTGATCGCAGGAGTAGGTCAATGTCGAAGTTGACCACTTGATCCAATGACTCATATTTCTCCCGAGGAGATCTTAGATCAACGGTCTGCATGATTTCATTTAATCCGAGACTCTGGGATATTGTGGCTTACACTGTCCTTCCACTAAACTCAATTGGATGGTCAAGAATTCATCGAATTCCCTCCTTGATCTAATGACTAGCAAGATTTTGTGACTTCACGAGTTCGTGCCTCTTCCTTATCTCCAATGTTCGTCGACGTGGTGAAGTTATGATGTCCCTAAATTTGAATGGACAATTAGATTTCCACAATCCTTCACAAGGGATTCTTCTGTGTATGCTCTGGCTTCTGTGTGATCTAACGGTCCAGGATTTTCCTGAGAACTATATCAATGGACAAGATTCTTCCTTGATTCTTTTGGAGTTTTACTGTGGAGATTTCAATCTCAATAGCACTTCTTCAATGCGCTCTCCCTTCTGAGATTTCCTTCATCGTTTCCAAATACCTTAACATTGCATGCTCATATTCTATGTGTGTATTCTTTGTAGAATCTCCCCGCTATCTCTCCTAAGCTTTAGGAATATAGGATCACTGTTGATCCTATCGTGATCAATAGTGATCACGAATTGCTTATGCCCCAAGGTGATCTTTCTTTTCCTCTGACTATTGTACATGTTTGACTCATGTTTCCATCAATGAAAACACATAATCAATAATGCCAACAATCTCCCCCTTTGGCATTGAGGGCACCATATCTGTAAAAAAAATACTTTTGCTCCCCCTATCACTAATCTCATTTTTAGGTTGGAGGATTGAAATTTTACTTATACCAAATACTAATACCAAATTTGTTTTACTGTTTTTCTCCCCCTTTGACATCAATGACAAAGAGTTAAATTTTTACTGTTTTTCTCCCCCTGTGAATGTGCCAACTGTTATCTCAATCTCTTGGGATCTTGTGTTCAAATAGTTAGTCTTATTAATACCATTTTTTTGTAGTGATCAAATCTTTTAAACCTAATCCAATGACTTCCTCATTTGATGACTAAATTAAATACTTCCCTTGAATGTTTACCGTTTCATAGGGTTTTACTGTCTTCTCCTTTGTCCTAAAGGACAAGGGTGTGAATCTTACTAATCTTCTTGATGTGTTTCTTTATTCTTGTTGATATTCTTCTCTTTCACAAGAATACCATTGATCTATACCAATTAATTTAATTTCCATTCTTCAACCAATTTAATATCTTATTCATAGTCCTTCGACTACCAAATCATGTTGTAAAATCCTTCCTCCTTCCTTTTATTCATATTTTTTGTTGAGGGGAAATTCAGTAGTTCATGAAAATAACATTGGAAAACTTCCAAGATTTTCATTGCTCAATTCTTCTAGTTGATATGCTATTGAAGATTCATCATCATCATCACTATTATGTGTAAGTGAAACTTCTTCATTTTCTTCTTTGGGATTTTCTGTTTTCATTTTTCTTGTATTGGTTAATGTACTCTTGATCTACATGATATTGTCAGGATTTTCTATTGTGTCATCTTCTTCTTTAGGAACTCTCTATTCCCAAGTTTGATCCATTTCATATTCAAATCTATGAATTTCACATTCCTTATTAGGAACTTCACCCATCATTTTCTTGTAATCAATTTCTTCATTTTCAGATGCCAGACCATCTTTCTTTCTTTCTATTTCAGATATTTTGTTTGTTTGATATTTATTTTCTAAGTTTTTCCTTTGAGATTTTTCATTTCTTCTTTTCTTTCAACCTTCATTAGATTTTCTTCCTGGCTTGTATGAATTATTTCTCATGGATTGACTTCTTAATTTTCTGCAGTTTTGGGATTTGTGACCAAACCTATCATAGTTGTAATATCTCATTGTATGAAAAAACTTTGTTGTGTGTCCAACATAATTGTATCTCCAACATCTCATTAAGTTATTGGACCTTCTTGACTTTTTCTTTCCAGGACTCTTGCATTCCAATGCTTTGTGACCAAATTTATTACAAGAAAAGAAATAATAATTGGGTCTGTTGTGATATGAGAAGTTTGTCTTTTGATATGCTTTTTTTTTTTTACTTTTATAGCTTCCTTCCTTGACAAAGTTCATGGTTTGTTTGAGGTTTGTGATTGTACCTTTTTCTTTTGAGGATTATGATCCTTTATCATGTTTTTTAATGGTGCCCCATTTTCCACCTTCTTCTTTCTTATTGTATCCAAGACTGGTTTTGTCATCAGTTGGTCTTTGACTATCTAGGATAGTTGAGTTGTTCTGGAATTTGACAATTGATTTTTTATTTCATTCTTCTTTCCATCATGTGACATATTTCTTCCTTTTTAGTCATGTGACATGTTTCTTCATTTTTCTTAACTTCTTCAATTTGAGTCATTAGAGTTGCATTAGTACTTTCATTTATCTTTTTGACGTTAATAATTTCCAATTTCAACACGTGACATGATTCTTCTCTTTTAGTTAATTGGATCTTCTGAGCTTCTTCACTTTTATTGTCACGTGTCTTCAATTCTTCCATTTCTTCTATTAGATTAGCAACTTTGGTCTTCAATATTTTGATTTCTTCTTCTTTATCTTCTAGCTAAATCTGTTGTTCATGCTCTTCATCGTTAGATTGATCTAACTGTTGTAGTAGCAACATATCTTTATTTTGAAGTTTCTCCAACTTTTCAAAAGTGCACATAACTGTGTATTTGAGCTGGTCAAGAATGTCCTTAGTAACTTCAATATATAGACCATTTTTTTGGTTCCATACTAATCACTTCAAATATAGTTATAACATCAATATTAAAATCCAATAATTTTTCTTTAGTGAATATTGAGGTATTCATCAATTCCTTGCTGTAGTAGTCTTCTATGTTGATGACTAGGGTTTGCATCAATTCTTTGATGGAATTGTCCTCTTCTGTGTTTTGTTCTTTATAATTTCTGATTAGAATTCTCTTTATCTGTAGTTTGTTCTTCAATATGATTTGATTTATCCATTTCTTTGTTTTGTTCTTTCATATGATTGGATTTTTCAGTTTCTTTGTTTTGTTCTATAAATTGATTGGAATTATGTTAGGGATCTAACCCATTACGTAGGTAGAACAATGTATTATGATGTAATAAAGGTCAATATTAATAAGGCCTTGCAATAAGGTAGAATAAATCGAATGTAAGAATACCTAATAGAAGCTTCCGCTTCTAGAAGGATCTTCCTCTAGATGGTTATCTTGATAGACATATTTAGTATAAATAAGAGTCGAGGGTATGTGAACCCTATCTTGGATATTATTGTAATATAGCTCTACTCAACTGGAGGTTGCCCCCTTGAAGAGGCCTGTGAACATTGCTCAACTGGAGGTTGCCCCCTTGAAGAGGCCTGTGAACATTGCTCTTAGTAATCGAAGTGCTCTTTTTGGTGTTATTTTGTTATCATTTCAGTATTATTGTGGTGTTATTATGGTTATATTGTTGTTCATCTGCCATTTATAGCATTTTATTTATGTTCTGCATACTTTTTATATATGGAATATTACAAGTGGTATCAGAGCACTTTCCTTGGCAGAAAATTGCGGGTTAATTTTTTTTTCAGGGTAGAGACATATTCCGACGTCTTTAAGCCACAAAGATCTGTCGTTACGCGCATAATCCCGCGGTTGAGGGATTCATACACGTAGGAAATACAAGTGGTTCTTAAGCGCACATATGTTGGCCACCCTTGTAACCCCTGTTGGTACCCCTTCGAGTGGTAGCGCATCAGACAACACCTGTGTATGGATCAACCTAGATTTATTGAATCCCTCTATAGTTAAATCGATCAGACCCCTGACTGCTATAGTGCCACCGAGAATAACACTCAGGAAGATACTCTCTAGTACCTGGGTAGTCGGGTAGTACGGCTAAGGGCATGGTCTAGACTCCTTAGTTAGTGCCCCGAGATATTGGGATGAGTACTATTGTTGGACCCCGCACGTATATCAGAGAGCTATAGCACACGACAAACCCTTGTCTGTAGAACCCTTGAATACCTAACCCTTGGGGACAAAAAAAAATAAAAATTAAAACAAACAAGATCTATTGTCGTGCAACTATGTTCGGGTTGCCAAATCACTACACATTTCTTCCTGGTTAAGAATTTGGGAATTTCATCACTGCATTATTCTTCAGACCGGAGTATAACTCCACAGGTGTAAAAAAAAAAAAAAATCTGGAAAATTTTGCACTATTATTTGAGACCTATTCCATTGGATTTATCTCTTCGCCCTTATCACATTCATACATATCATTTTTCAGCGAATGTTTTGACCCCACCCACCCCGTTTCGGTTCCCTCGTCATCATGGCCCATACCTGTAGCCAAGACTTGGAAGCTCGTTTCAATACCTTGCAATCTAATTTCGCAGAGACCCAACAAGAAGTGAAACGACTCAGTGCCAATGTTGTCGCCATCAATACAACCATGCAGTCCTCCATAGTTGCCTCAATCGAGGAAATCAAACAAAACATGACTACCCATCTTGAATCTATCATTTTGATGATCTGCACCCAGTTGCATATCCCTGTAGATAACCCTTTATCTGACCCATCCCCGCATACCGAAGCTGAAACTTCCTCTCATTCCCATAATTTTCAGCACCATCACTTTCAGCATGACCTACGCCTTCCGCGGGTGGATGTGACCAAATTTGATGGCTCAGATCCCACTGATTGGGTAACCCAAATAGAACATTATTTCTCTTTATATGACATTACAAATTACTTGGCCAAACTCCGGTATGGTGTTCTCCATCTAGATCAAGAACGTTGGCAATGGTGGCAATGGAGAAAAACTTCCCATCAAGGGTATATTGCTTGGACACACTTTGTGGCAGAGCTTTATGAATTCTTTGACACTGACACCAACCATTTAGGACATTTGAAAAATTTGAAAAAATGAGGAATAGTGGAAGACTTTATAGGTGCTTTTGAGTGCCTGGATTTTTGGACAGAGGGCATGTTTGATGCCTTTTTCCGAGAATGTTTTATCAGTGGCATCAAGGATGAGATTCGTTCCCATGTCCTCATGGATCAACCTTAGAGTTGGGTGGAGGCTACTAAAAGAGCTAAATAATCACAACATGTTGTATCTTCTCAAAACCGGAAACCCCCCTTCATTCCTCGCACTAAACCAATAAATCACACTACTCCCTTTGCTCCACTAAAGATCCCAAAAATTGACTAGAGATGAAATGGTTGAACGCCAACTCAAACGACTTTATTATAATTGTGATGACAAATATTTTACGGGCCACAAGTGTAAGGAAAAAAGGATTTTTATGGCCATCTCGGAGGATGTTTCAGAAGAGGATGTTGAAACTCCCCTTGTGTCTGAGTCACCTGAAACCATGGACATAACCCCTCCCTCAGACCCTCCCGAAGTAGAACCGGTTATTTCCCTAAATGCTCTCACTGGTTTCTCTGCTCCCCAAACCCTCAAGCTAATTGGTTACATCAAGCATAGGAAGGTCATCATTCTAGTTGATAGTGGCAGCACCCATAATTTTATTCATCGCTGCATTGCCCAAGAAACTCATTGTTATATCCAGGCAGTCAATAATTTCCAAATCATGATTGCCAATGGCGTCTCCATGAAATGTGGAGGGCGTTGTGAAAATGTGCGTCTCCAAATTGGTGAATACCACCTGAAATATCATATGTTTTCTATCGACATGGGTGGTTGTGACATTGTGTTGGGTGCATACTGGCTAAGGAATTTGGGTCCCATTCTCATGGATTTCAAGGAATTAACCATGCAATTTGACCAGGAGGGCCAAAAATATATGTTCCAAGGCATCACCGTCAGTTCACTGAAGATCATTAGTTCCCATCGCATGGAAAAGATGCTAAAAAAAGGTCATTCTGGCGTTATTGCCCAACTCCATGCCATACAGGAAACTAAGACACCCTCTGTGCCGCAAGACCTCCAATCCATCCTCTATAAACATCAAATGGTATTTTCCACTCCCCAGGGACTCCCACCTTCCCATGGTGTTCATGATCATTCCATTCCCCTTATACCAAGAAGCCTCCCTCCCAATATCCGTCCCTATCGTCACCCCTTTTTCCAAAAAAATGAAATTGAGAAAATGGTTCAAGAACTTCTCAACACAGGTGTTATCCGCTCTAGTATGAGCCCCTACTCTTCTCCTGTGGTCATGGTCCTGAAGAAAGAAGGTTCTTGGCGCATGTGTCCTAACTTTCGCGCCCTCAACAAACTCACCATTAAAGACAAATCTCCCATTCATGTCATTGATGACCTCTTGGATGAATTGAGTGGCACCCAGTTCTTTACTAAACTTGATTTTTGTTCTAGCTACCACCAGATCCATATGAAAGAGGCACACATTCCTAAGACTGCCTTTATAACTCATGAGGGCCACTATGATTTTTTGGTCATGCCCTTTGGCTTGTGTAATGCCCCCTCCACCTTCCAAAGCCTCATGAATCATGTCTTTCGCCCCTTTCTCCATCATTTTGTCTTAGTTTTCTTTGATGATATTCTCATCTATAGAAAAACCTGGATAGACCACCTTGCTCATGTGGACCGAGTTCTCCATCTACTCTCTCAGCACCAACTTTTTCTGAAACAATCTAAATGTGCTTTTGGCACCTCAAAAGTCAAGTACTTGGGCCATCTTGTTGGCAAGAACGACGTCAAGGTGGATCCTAAAAAGATTGAAGCTATGCAAGATTGGCCTCACCCAAAGACTCTCAAAAGATTGCGAGGATTTTTGGGCCTAATGGGTTATTATTGCAAGTTTGTTAAGAATTATGGAAATATTGCAACACCTCTCACGACACTCCTTAAAAATAATTCTTTCACTTGGACCCCAACAACTGCTCAAGATTTTCAAACCTTGAAGATGGCCATGTGCACCACTCCAGTCCTGTCCCTTCCTGATTTCACAAAGACCTTTTTCCTGGAATGTGATGCTTCAGGGAAAGATATTGGCATTGTCCTTATACAAGAGGGTAGGCCTTTGGCCTTTACCAACAAACAACTTTCTAAACGAAATTTGGGCAAATCAATCCATGAAAAGGAAATGTTGGCTATTCTGCATGTCGTTGATTTGTGGCGCCCTTATCTATTGGGGAAACGCTTCCAAATTAAGACAGACCATCAAAACCTCAAGTATTTTCTGGAACAACGCATTTCCTCCCCAAAGCAACAAAAATGGGTGACGAAACTATTTGGATATGATTATGAGATCATTTACAAGAAAGGAAAAGACAATGTGGTGTCTGATGCACTTTCTCGAAAATATGAAGATGAAGGCTCCCTTTTTTCTCTCTCCTTCATTGTACCAGATTGGCTCCAAGCCGTTCGCCAAGAATGGCTACATGATCCCGAAAGTTTGCATCTGATACAACAATTGCAGTCCAATTCTCCAGTTTCCCCAGGGTACTCATGGATCCATGATGAGCTTCGATACAAAGGTCGTTTGTATTTAATTAAACAGTCAAAACTTAAATCCATTTTGCTTTCTGAGATTCATGCTACACCCACAGCTAGGCACTCCGGGTTTACCAAAACCTATGACAAGGTCAAATGTTCTTTTTTTTGGGATGGTATGAAACAAGACGTTCGTAATTTTGTGGCCGAATGTGATGTGTGTCAACGCAACAAGGGATAAATAGTCAAATCTTCGGGCAATTTACAACTGCTTCTGATTCCACCTGCTATTTGGAGGGATATCTCTATGGATTTTATTACAGGCTTACCTAAATTGGGTAATAAATCAGTCATCATGGTGGTAGTTGATCGCCTTTCCAAGCATGCTCATTTATGTTCTCTTCAAAAACCATTTACAACATCCACAGTGGCTCAAATTTTCATGGATTAGGTCTTCAAGCTTCATGGCATGCCGCATTCTATTGTTTTTGATCGTGACCCAAATTTCACCAACAATTTCTGGAAAAAACTATTCAAGCTACAAGTCACCCAATTGCATCTCATCACAAATTATCATCCCCACATGGATGGTCAATTGAAGTTGTCAACAAGTGTTTGGAAACATATATGAGGTGTTTTGCATCGAAAAAGAAAAATCAGTGGGCTGAATGGTTACCCCTAGATGAATGGTGGTACAACACTTCATACCATACAACTACACGCATGACTCCTTTTGAAGCGATCTATGGATCAAATCCACCTTCAATTCTCTCATATCTACCAGGTGTCTCGAAGGTCGAGGCGATAGACCAAACGCTTATAGTTTGAGAGGCTATTCTTCGTACCCTCAAAGAGAATTTGGTCATGGCTCAGAATCGCATGAAGAAACAAGAAGATCAAGGTCGCTCTGAACGCCAATTTGCAGAAGGGGATCAGGTGTTTATTCGAATGCAACCTTACAAGCAAAATTCCCTCAAGGCCGACCATTGTCAGAAGTTGGTGCCCAAATTTTATGGTCCTTATACATTTCTCAAGCGTGTGGGACATGTGGCCTATCAGTTAGCTTTGCCTAGTCATTCTAAGATACATCCTATTTTTCATTTTTCATGCTTGAAGAAGGTGATTGGTACTACGTGCCAAACTCAAACCAACCTTCTCGAGTTGGACGAAGAAGTCTCCATTTGGCTACAACCACAAGCAGTTTTGGACCAGCGTGAGAATCGCCTGCGTCAGTGACCATCAAGGAAGTTTTAGTCCAGTGGAAAGATACAACTCTAACAGATGCCACTTGGGAACCAACTACCATTCTGCAACAATTTCCACATCTCAAGCCTTGAGGACAAGGTTGTTTTTAAGGGGATGAACATGTTAGGGACCTAACCCCTTACGTAGGTAGAACAATGTATTC
>ML850967.1:12901-33572 GCA_009831015.1 Picea engelmannii
TATGTGCCCACTCCCAGATCAAGGGTGGCCAATAGCCTTTTACATTCTCTCATACTTAGAACACTTATTACAACAGTGGAAATACGGAAAAAGGGGCCTTTTCAAGGCCTGCTGAATCACTGAATTCTGCATGTATGAGCATTTGCTTGCTCATTCTTTGGTGGCTCTTCCGGAAATCCAGCTTGTGCAACCTGGTGGATAACAGGCCCAAACCTTAAAAGTTCCTTTCCCTTTCGCAATTCACGAGCTCGTGGGTCAAAGACCCTCGGTTCCCCTTTCTAAACTCCCGATCGCCGAGATGGCGATATGGGTCGGGCCCCCTTTCTGATCGGCGCTTTCTGCATGTAACCGTTGGCTAAGGCCCAAGTACTCGCGCCTTTCGCCACTCGGGACCTCACGAGTTGGACTATCAGACTTTGGCCTTCTTCCTTTGCGAAGTCCCGAGGCGTGATAGTCAGCGACGGTTGACCTCCATCCGAACACTTTTTCGTAACTCGGAATCTCGCGCAACCAAAGGGACATGGTCCGCCCTTTGAACTTACGAACCCCGAGCTCGCGAAACAACACTGCGCTTAGAACTTTTAGCGCTATGCTTGATGCGACTTGGTCATCCTGCGATTTCCCATCAACCACTGTTCCGCTCTGTCGCTGAAACCCTCCCGTTGAAGACTGAACTGCTCGCTCGCTTGATTTTAAGTCCGAAAAGGACTTCTTCTATGTGTTGCGCTTAGGCGCTCCTCGGGCAACCTGCAGACCTGTGTATCCCGATACCAAAGACAATGTTGCTAACAGGGACATTACAGTCCTCCCTGCTAGAAAATTGTTTGTCCTCAAGCAATAACCAAATCCCTCCAAGTAAAATACCAGGATCCCATGTCCACCTGTGGGATACATAGTAGAACCCATACAAAGATGAAAATTCATACACTCTGCCCCCTGGGTCCCATAACAAGTCCTGAACTGGTAGCCCATGGGAAGCATAATCCTGAAAAAAACCAACTCTGTGAGTCTCCTGCATGACACATGGCCTCATCTCGGAATGAGTCCATCCTCCAACTCTCTACCAAAATCCACACGGCCTCCATCAACTGCACATGTTGATGCTAGAATGAGGTACTGCAAGACTTTCGTGAGACGCCCTCAAGCGATGTGCTCTCCTCAACCCTGAAGCTCAATGGAAAGTTAGGATAAATTTCCCCTGCAAAGGTCCATTCGCCCCTGTCAGTCAGTGAAATGCTCAACCCTGCAATCCCTGGGTCCCATGCTAACCTCTGTCGAAGATCCTCATGCTGACACTACACTACGGTGACCCTGCCTAACTGCTCCCTGTATGTATACTAGATCCTCCATTCCTGAATCCTCAAGCTGAAATACCTATGACCATTGGACCTGCTGTCCAGAAATTGTACCTGTAAAAATGTCCCTGTAGAAGTAGTACCTGTCCATCCACCTCTATGTTTGATCATGCTGATCAAGAGTGAAAAGTTGCCTCGCTCTATTGGACAAAAACCTGTAGGCTCTCTCCAAATCAACCCCTAGTAGAGTATGTGGCTTTCTGGCGCAACCTGGGTCATCATGTAGCGAAACATCATGCTAACCAAGTGAACTCCCGGATCCCATGGAAACCCTGAAAGTTTATCACTTCCAGTCTCAGCTAGCTGCTCCTGTTCCAGACTGATCACTGTCGAAATCCCTCTGTGCTCATCTGCTATCACCTGGCCTATGGTGCTCACCATAACGCACCAAATCTCAGTTGGCTTCTCATGACGATCCACCTCTAACCTGTTGTATGTCATAAAAGTACTCCTGTCAGGTGGTCTTGGCCTAATCACTCTCCATGCCCTCTACCACTGTCTATCTCTCCTCATGCTGCTGCCAATGATAAATGTGTCGGGAAAAGGTAACAGAGATATCTGTACCTCACTGTAGGGCTGAAAAATACCACCTGCCTCAATCAATCCCAAGGACTCGACCAAGAGCATGTCTACTTGTACCCCTGATAACTGCTCGCATGTATCCATCACTAAACTCCAATCATCAGGCACAACCAGAAGAAACTCCTCCAACTGTTGGTAAACCAATCTCCATCTCCCATCACCCATGCAACTGTTGAAACGCTGAAGGTGAGATCTCATAACCATATGTTGCTGCGAAGGATAGGCATCTACATGCTCCCCTAAGTGTGTCTCCTCCCTGCAAGGCAATACACCCCTCTGAATCCCACCATACATCTCGGCAGGTACCTGTGAGCTATCACTCATCACTGTATGCTTTGGCATACTCATGTCGTCTCCCATAGACTCATGCTACATCATAGATCCTGGGCATACTACTGGATCAACCTCTACATGGAGGTCAACCGCTCTCAGAACACAAGTGGAAGTGTCCTCCATCAACAGGTGCTCCTCTACTAGATCACCAACATCCTCTATCAACGTGACTGATTGATACATATGAGTGTCCACTAAGACAGATGAAGTGGATCTCTGACGAATCTCCTCAAGAGACTCATCTGATCTAGACCTTGATTCTTGAAGGGTTGTGTGTGTGCCTCTCAAGAATCCTCGAGTGCTCTCCAACTCCTGAGTGAGTCGGTCCATCTCCAACTCCTGCTCCCTCAGAGCCTCATGATACATCTCACCAATCCTCAATAGGTAGTCCCTGTCAGTCAACAACTGCTGGTAATCGGTCCTCATCATAGATACTCTCTCCCTGAGAGTATGAAAGTCATCCATGGCAAATCCCTCATCTGCACTACCATGTGCCACTGACGCTCTCCAACAGTAATCTGCCATCAATGCATGCATGTCATCACTGCACCTGGTGGCTGCCATGATCATATCCTCACTGACTCTCAACTGTGCTACTAAGTGGTGTGACTCCTGATCATGGTCATGTTGAGGTGCCACCTCATATACCTCACTGCCACTGTCAGTCCTGCTAATGTCAACTCTAGAGTCCCCAAAGACATTCTCTGCATAGGATAACGTGTTGAACTGCTCACTATCTACTGTGCTACTAGGTACTCTTGTATGCCACTGCACCCCATCACTAGATGCTATCTCCCCCTGAATCACACTGTATCCTGTATGAGCAGTAGTATCCTCCTGTGCACTCAACCTGCTACTATCATCTGCGCCTGGATCCCATAGAGATGTATCCAGACACGTGCTATGGTCATCCTGACTGCTAAAGAGTGCATCCTCATCAATGCAGGCCGATCCTGGAAGTAAGTGCTCCATCAACCTGTCAGCCTCTGCAATCTGCTCAACTAATGGACTCTCCAATAGCTGCGACTCAATCTCCTCAGGTTGATCTGTATGTGTAAGGTCCCCTGTCTGTACTCCCTGTATCTCCTCCTGGATCAGTGGATCTACATGTGTGTGGTGTGCATCCCTCACACAAGGCTCATCAACCCTATCTGACATGCCACTGACCTCCTCATGTGACGTGGCTATCAGGGGTGTCTGGAAGGATGACATATGTGTCATGGCCATCATAGGAAGCTCATCATCTCTAGGTGCTAACACGTGTGAATCCTCACTAGTGTCACCACTCTGGTGAGGTGTAAGGTCATCAATGGTATGTGATATGTCTGTTGAGACACTGGTGCTATCGTCCTGTCCATCCAACTACCTATCCACTACACAAGGGTCATCATCCTCCTCAAGCATGCTAGTAGCATCATCCTCTGTACAAGAGTCACTATCACTAGCCTCTGTGCAAGAGTCACTATCATCATCAGACTGTCCCAAATCATCATCTATCACTCCATCCTCACACATCTCATCATCACTGTCATAGTGTGCCTCAATAGTGTGCTTCTGATCCTTACCCCTGCACCTATGATCTGGTTCCCACGACCCCTCGCAATAGTGGCAAGGTTGTGTGCTCCTAATGGGCGTGGGGTTTCTATGTTCTTCCCACCATCTAGCTGCTTCTTTTCTCTTTTTATCCGCTAAAATGATCCCATGTAAAATATCCTCTTCACTCCAACTGGGCTCCTGAAGGCTACGTACTGAGGAAAGGTTATTATAGCCTTAGTTTCCTCGCTAAGGCTGTGATACATTATCTCCAAACATGATATCTCAAGGCATATCCTATCCATTTCTTTCCAACTATCCATTTATCCCCATGAAAGACCCCTCAGGTTTGCAGGATTTAAGCTCTGATACCACTGTAATGATCCCAAGCCATTATGCCAGGGTCATCATGGTTTTGGTGTCTTTTTAAAACTTTTATGGTTGTGGCATTTCGTCAAACACTTTTTTGTCCTACTTGTTTAGATGTGTTTACTTGCTGAATGGCCTCTTGATTTCAGCCTTAAGGTTTACTGATGTGTTATATATGTGTATTGCAGCTATAAACAAGAAGAGACAACCATGACACATACCTCAACCATATGCAATATGATAGACAAGCCAAAACATCCCAAATATGATTTTATTCATGAAATAGAGAAACCTACTACAATGAAGATGTCGATCTGGAATGCTCAACAGATGGCTAAGAAGATAGACAATAAAGCAGCTACAAAATGCTCCAATAGAAGACTCCAACACGCCTCCAAAGGTTGGATATACAATGAAGATTGAATACACTAGATCTGGGCCGTAAAAATGCTAAACCCCCAAGCTGGAGGGTGCCACGCCCTGTTGGATAGCTGAAGCCCCTCAACAATTCGGCCATACTGCCAAAAGTGTCCAATCACCCCAAGAAATATGCCAAGTGATAGATCAGGCAACTGTAAGGACAACCCAGGTGTCCAAATCTCCAAATCCACTCTCAAACCCTGTAGATCTGAAACTCCTCCACTGAATGGTGCGCCCCCCTGGATGGTTGAAACCCTAATAATTCGGCATGGATGAATGAGGCCTCCAAACCTCCTGAAACTCTCCAAAATGATAGATCAGAGCTTGGTTACCTCCCTGGTGAAGTCCCAAGCGAAATGATGAAGATGTGAGCTAGCAAATGACTGAAACCAATTTCCGAAGTTTGCTCCTCTCCTCCAATTCGTCCCATGCATCTAATAAATCAAATAGCACCTGAAACTCCTCATGAATGGACTAGATCTGATGTCCAAGGCCTTGCAATGAAAACCCAAGTGATAGAATCTCCAAAAGCCCTGCCAATCTCCTACAATGAATCTCTCTCCAAAGATGGTGTGCCCCCCTTGCTGGAAACCCCCAATGGTGCGTCCTCCTTCTCTTCCTGTGCGTGTGGCTGTGTAGAACCCTCCTGCACTAATGTAGAACCGAGCTAGAATGGTGTGGGAGAGTATTGCATCTCTGAGACCAAGCTTGGGACAAGCTAGGTGGAATCTTTCACTACCGAATCGTCCTCTAGGGTTTGTTCAGTCAAAACCCTCAAAACCCCCAAGAGATGGGTCCTCTAGCTAGAAGCCAGAAATCCAAAAGATAAACATAAATGAATGAATGAGTAGAGGCCCTTGCCTTTCCTTTATACTTTTTGGCTCACCTTGTCCCTCCAAAGTGAATTTCATTTTATTAATATTTAATTAATTAATTAAATCACTTTAATTAATTAATTAAATCACTTTAATTAATTAATTAACCTTTTTACCTCTGAAAAGCACCTTATCTCTCCTTGTGGCTTCCCTGGCCACTGAAAGTCACTTCTATCCATCCCATCATGTAGTGTTGCTCCTCCCGATTCCAATGAGCTATTACATTGAGAGGTTCCTCCAAGTAATGTGCCCAAAATGACCTCTTCAGTGAATTTAATTGACTTATAGCTCAAAATAGTCAAAATCATGGAAATCATCGAAATGCAACGAAACCAAAGCCAACCTATGCGGAATGGCTCATAATGATGAGATATGATGAGCAATGCAAGTTGGACCCCACAATGCCTCTCAATAACCCCTGTACTCGCTATAACACCCATCTGGCTACTCTGGTCATCATAAACCTCTGCACTGTGATGATGTCCCAAAGTGGGGACATTACATCTTGAGGCCCTCAGGTTGCAGACATGGAGTGACAGGAGATGGATTGACTTGTGATGTCCACTTACATAGATGGAGACCCATTTCACCACCACACTTCTCCGGTTCATCATGATGGCATCCGCCACATCAGCTTGTTTTCGGAAGACAATGAGTCTTGTTCCATGCGGTATTTTACCCACCAAGTTGCACTAGGATGGACTTGCAGTTGAGCTGCCAAAGATTGAACAAGGAATTTTTCAAAATTCAGAGTTCACAAGTCCAGCCGGCCATTATGGCCTTCTTTTCTTCTTCTTCTTTACCACATTTCCATACCCCCCATGGGGAATTGTAATAAGATGAAGTTAGAATGATGAAATTGTAACAATATCAGCCTCCTAAGACTTAATCATGAGTGCATAACTCTATAGTGTTTTTTTTACTTACTAATTATTTCTAGCTTGAATTAATTTTTAAGCGAGTTATAATTTTTGAGATTTTTCACTCATTTCCTCCAAAGCTGCAGTGTGTACTAATGGTTAGTGTTGATGATTGCAGCTATGTGAGACATTCTCCAACTTACAAACCCGTGAGACGTGGATCATTGCAGCTATGCGAGATATTCTCCAGCTTACAAACCTGAGAGAAAGCCCCTAAGGAGGGTGTGTGGTTCCTATCTGAGACAGAGCTGGAATGTAGAGATGACATCCTCCATTCAGTTGGACGTGCTTGTGGCTAAGCACAAGGTGAACGTGTGAAACCCCAAAGTGTTGGGTGCATTGTCATGAGAATAGAAATGAAGATGATGTGTTAGCCTCCTTTGAGCAGCAAAGTTGATGAGAAACTCCAGATGACTCTCCTATATGATGCAGTGGAAAAGAAGATCTGTTGAGTGGACGTGCCTGTGGACGAGCACAGGTGAACGTGTGAAGATCTGGTTCTTCTGTGTAATGCAGTGAGCCAGAGATATAGACATCCCTATGGATGTTCCCCTAGTGGATGAGCACTAGTGGGTGTTGTTCACCCCCTATTCAACCAGGGGGTCAACTCCATGTACCATGAAGATATGCATCAACAGATGCAAATATGTCGAAGATTATTTGGTTCTACTGGGCATTTTTGCCTCCAGCACATATTTTTGTAACTGGAATTTCCGCACCCCTGCGTGGGTTAATAATGTAATAGGTCTGCATGGATCATAGTTAGGTCAGTTACCTTGGGATTTCTTCATTAGGAGAGTTCCTTTCACTGAGTGTTTTTTATCCTCAAGTTATTAATTGGGCTTTTCATCCTTATTAATTTCCCTTGAGTTTTTCACTCCCACAAAATAATTCCTCCAAAGTGGTGAAAGGCGTTCTAATGGATTGATCCTCTGGTAGCTTGTGTTTAGGAATGATGTAAATGACCATGTATGACATCTCAGAAAGTTTCACGGAATTCCATAGAGTCTAGATAGGTTTTTTTTAATTAATTAAAATTGCCTAAGGTTGGGTAATTTAATTAATTAATTTTAATTATTTTTGAGCAAATATTGTAAAAACTAGGTCCTTGGGATTTTTCTAGGAGTATTTGTGCTCAAAAGAAATGGAACGAGACTCCCTCTACCCTTGGACCAATTTTTAGCTCAGTCGAACAACTTTTGCTAGGTGCTTGTCTACCAGGAGTCTTGGTCAGCCAAAACAACAATTTTAATTGCTAAGTCCTGACATAGGAAAAATGTTTTTTTTTGTAATTTATGAGCAAATGGGGTAAAGTAAATATGGAAAATGATGAGAAAGACTGTTCCTAACCTTTTACAACCCTCACATCACCCCCCCCACCTAGCCATTACGAAAAGTCGCTTTCCCTAGAGAGATGTGCCCCCCTTCTAGAAAGTCTCCAAAAAGTAAAAAATAAATTAATTAATTAATGGGAGACTTATTCTATCCCTTGGTGCACCTCCCTAGACCCTACAACTCATCATTTGACTTGTCAAAGCCTTTCCAATTCACTCCAACTCATTGCCACTTCATCCATCCATGCCAAAACCCTAACTTACCAAAACCCTAAAAGTGACTTGTCTTTGATGTGTGACACTTGTAACTCATCCAAGAGGGGTAACTTTGTCTTCCCAAGTATAAATAAGAGTCCTCCCTCACTCATTTCTCACCATCTCTTGAGCTATTGTTATGCTACCGGATTCTTGCCCCATCTTTCTCTCTCATTTGTCCATCTTGCTCTCACTCCACTTTGCTCTTGAGAGGTTTGGAGCAATTAGTTGCTACAATCTCTCCCTTTTGATCAGTAGAAAGGCTTTGGAGGATTTTGGAATAACAAAGATTAGTCTTTGCTACTTCCATGCACATGAGGTGATCTTGTTCCTTGTGTTTTCTTGTTTGAGATCTAGAGTAAATATCTAAAGCAAATTAGTTTGTTTGGATAGATCATGCAATAGTGTAGTTGTAGATCTACTTGAGTAGGATAGTAAGTAGTGCAAATTAGTTTGTATTACTTGTTTATCTTGCCTTCTATTTGCTCTCATCTCACATTGGTTCACAAGTTGCAGGTTTGCTTCAAGGGTTTTGTTGGGATAGCTTCGAGCAAGAGTCTACCCTCATAGCTCACCTAAACTTCATTGTCTTTCCTTACTTTATTTTCTGTTCATTTCATATCAGATTTGGTTGGCTAACACTCTTAGATAGGTCAATAATTTCAATCCTATTTTCTAAAATTTGTATGTAAATAAATTTTTGCTTAAAACAAGAATTTTTCTTTAACCTTTAGTGTGTGTTGCAGCATTTCCAGCAAGCAATAGCTTGCTGGTTTTTGCAGGTTCTTACCAGGTCAAGGGGTTATGCTGCCCATTTTCGGTCATAAAATACGCCAAAAGCTCCTCCTTTGATTGGGTAACAACACCCAACCATTCATCTTTCATTCTAGCATTGTAGCAAGCCCTCGAGAGTCCCTTGAAGCTCGTATTCTTGTAATTAATTTTTTGTTCTTGTAAAGTTTATTAGTGCCTACACCTTGGGTGAGAGTTTGGCAAAGCCACCCCCCAAAATCATAAGGCTAGGTTGTCAATTTAAATTTCTGCATTTTTTCATTATTTTGCCCCACTTGTCATTAGGGCAAGGTTGTGTGGCTAGGATTGTTTTGGTATTAGTTTAGTTATTTCTTTTCCAACCCCCTTTGGCACAAAATAGGAAGGCTTGCCTCCACTTTATGCCATTGTGAGTGGTTTGTAGCTCTTGCATTTTATTTCAAGTTTTATTTTCCATATTGCCTACACCATGGATGTAAAGTTGGCCTAGCCAACCCCCATATAGTATGGCTAGCTTAGTTGTGGATGTCTAATGTGCTTATGGTTAAAATTATCTAGAGTAGATCTCACACAACATATATTAGTTTAAGCTCATGGAGGCATAGGATCAAATCTTGTGTTTCAATATTTCCTTACATGCAAGCTCTTGTCCTTTAAGCATTTATCTTTTAATTTGCAAACACACATGGGCATGTAAATGGTGTAAAAACAATCTTTACTTTCAGCATTTCCTTCAAGTTCTATATGTGGTTTACATGCAATAATCTAGTGATCTAGAACACATTTTTATATTGTTTTGAAGTTTCGGTTTTGCCCATTTTTTGCACCTTTTGGGCAAGTAAAAATCACTTAAACACACCCAAAAATCTAAAAAAATTAGTCCATAGACCTAATAACATTTTAGACTTAGTAGAACACCATAAATCACTATCTTCGCCATTTAAAACAGGGTTTGAGGAAGGCAACGGAAGGTGCTAGGTTGGGGACGATCTCACGACGCGCAGCGTCCTTTCCAGGAGTACTCGGATCTTAGGGTTGACCTGTGAAGCTAGGGTAGGCTTCATTGCCTCACTTCTTGAACATCCAGCAGCCACTTGGTAATTGGGGGACGAGAGTTTTGGGTTGACACTTAGCTAGGAGTCACTCATCACTTAATAATCTTTAATCAACTCCTTAATCCACTACAACATTGGGCATCATTATTGGTATATCTTTGATGGTTGGCATTTAATTAACACTTGCAAGCATTATTTCACATTTACATTTACATGCAAGTCTAACTTATGCTTTGTGGATTAATCATTTAAGTGGACATACTTGTGTTTTGGAACACTTTCTCTTTAAAGCAACTTTCATTTAATTGGTGTTTCATTTTATGGTGTGATCCCTCAAGAAGTTGCGCATCCACTTGGAGGCACTCTCTTGATTGGGTCTTGAGTGAATTGTATCTTTAATGCCATTGATAAGAAACCCAATAGAGTAAGTGTTATTGTGAGCATGCTTGGCTTGATGTGTTGATGGTCATCTTGTTTTGAATCTCTCTAGTTCCTACACATACAAGCACATGGTTAGTTAATCTCTTGTATTCTTTGTATCTATTGTTGGGTATAATCTAGTGGTAGTTTTAGAATATTCATTGTTGTAGCTATTGTATCTTGCTCAAGTTGTATTATCTACTCATCTTGTATCTAGTTTGTATCTAATTGTAAGCTTTGTAATCATTGTAAATCTTGTGTAATCAACCCCCTTTGAATCTAGTTGACCCCTTTGCCCAATCTTAGGCACTAGTCTTAGTTGTCCTAGGAAAAGGCTTTGCTTGTCATAATTGAATTATTGCATCTTGCATTGCTGCCTTTGCATCATAGGCTAGATTTTCCCCCAACCTTAAACTAATTAAAACCAACTCCTTGAACTTCTAATCTCATCTAGAAACTAGGGTCTATTCCCCTTGGCTTCCCTAGGAGTAAGCCTAGACGGAAGAGGTTCAAGTCAAAGTGACAGCGTGGGCTTTGAACCTAGGCATTGTGCCTCCAAGGACACACTAAGTGAGCAGGACTTAGCTCACGTTTGCAAGTGTGTATTAGGACGGCAACAGGTGTATCAGATCCTTTGCTATATTGTTCAAGAGTCAGACCTGCCTGTAACCCTAATTGTAATGTAAAGAGTACAGGTGGGCCCCGCCTTAATGTGACTGGTAATTAATGTAAAAGATAATTAATCTGGTTAATATTAATTATATTATAAGCTAGTAAGGTCGGCCCTGTTGTGCCAATAGACACTTTTGTTGACAGATTCAAGTTAGTATAAGTAAAGGTAACTTCCCCATTGAGGAAACATATGTTTCAAGTGGTTTTGAAAATTTCAGCAAGTACACCTTCTTGGGAAAAGTGCGCACCTCTCTTGGGCGCTAGTCTTCTAGGGTTTGAGCACCCTCTTGTGTGCTAGGTTTTATCTTGGTGGTGAAGGTCTTACTCTTGAGGATTATAGCAAAGGATTTGGCTGGGTTTTCTTCCCTTGTTGAGAAGGGTTTCCTAGGATACTTCTTGTGTTCTTGTGCATGGTGCTTCTTCTTGTGATCTTGGTTGCTGCAACATTTATGGTTATGGTTAAATGATAAAATTGGAATGAACTTCATGCTTAACCTTGACTATTGAAAATTCAACAGTTAGGCCTTAGCCTGGAAAATCTAAGTCTAGTGTCTAATGTATATTACCATGCTAGTCATCAATATTGAGTCTCATGGAAATGCACTAAGTCCCCCTTAGGTTTTTTAATGTTTTATGCAAATAAAAAATTTCCCGCAAAATCGTGATATTTTAATTGTCATTGATGTCTAAGTTAAATAAACGGTACTATGAGGCATTATATGCATTGTGGGTATTCATTTTCACACTCAAAATACCCACTTTACCTTAGTTCCACCTGTTGTCGTCCTTATACACACTTGCAGATGTGAGCCAAGTCCTGCTCACTTAGTGTGTCCTTGGAGGCACAATGCCTAGGTTCAAAGTCAACGCTGTCACTTTGGCTTGAACCTCTTCCGTCTAGGCTTACTCCGAGGGAAGCCAAGGGGGGTAGACCCTAATTTCTAGATAAGGTTTAGAGTTTAAGTTCTAGGAGTTGATTTTAATTTGTTAAGGTTTGGGGGGAGTCTAACCTATGATGCAAAGGCAGCAATGCAAGATGCAAGAGTTTATATGTCAAGCAAGCCTTTACCTAGGTCAACTAAGACTAGTGCCTAAGGTTGGGCAAGGGGTCAACTAAATGTAAGGATGTTTAATTACAAGTAAGATTACAAAGGTTAGATACTTACAAATAAAGAATGCTAGTTACACAATATTACAATAAGATACAATTTACAATAGAGCAAGCTAACCATGTGTGTTTAAATGTGCAGGAAATTAGATACAATCAAGACATGAGCATCATCAACACATTAAGCCTATCAATGGAAACATCAACACTCAAAAATCACAAGGACACTCAGAAGATCTAGAAGCTTTAAACACAAGTGTTCCACAATAGTTAAGATACTTAGTTGATTAACCACAAAGCATTGCTTGTATATGAGATTGGAAGATTATACTTGCAAGTGTTTAACCTTAAGATATGCCAATTTAAACCAAGGTTATTAGATACTTAGTGAGTTAAGAGTTTTTAATATTTGAAATATTTTTATTACCCTAACTAAGTGTTTGACCAAAACCTCCTCCCCCGATTACCAAACGGCTGCTGGATGCTCAAGAAGTGAGGCAACGAGGGCTACCCTAGCTTCACAGGTCAACCCTAAAGAACCGAGTACTCCCGGAAAGGACGCCGCGCGCCGTGAGACCGTCCCCGGCCTAGCACCTTCCGTTGCCTTCCTCAATCCCCGTTTTAGATGGTGAAGATGGTGGTTTAAGGTATCCTATTAAGTCTATTAAGTTTATAGATCAATTGGTTAAGATTTTAGATGTATTAAAGAGTGTTTTGATGACTTTAAGTTGCCTTAAAAAGGTGATTTAATGTCAAAACCGAAACTTTATACCGCTTGTAAAGATGTGTTATTAAGCATGAGAGTTAAGCACATTAACACATGTAAGCATGTAAAAGAGAGAGCTGAAATAAAGATTTAGTTCATCACCATTTGTTAAGCTACAACATGAAGAGCTTCCAATGAAAAAATGCTAATGAACATGAGCAAGAACAACTTGCCAAAGAAAAAGAGAGAAACTCAAGCTTATTACCACTTATCTTATGATTGTTAAAGCATTAAGAGAGAATGTTGAGTGTGAAGAATAAAGCTCAAGATTTAGATGTGTGCCTACACTATCAACACATTAACTTAAGTGATGACAAATGGCCTTAAGTATCAGATAGCATGAAAGAGAGTGTTACCTATTATACAATCAATGCATTAAACTATTTAGTGTTGGATTAGAGCATGTAAATGAAATAGATCTTGAGATAGCTTAGAACATGCAAGTAATTTGTGCCCTGAGGGCTTAGGCTAAAGATTAATGTGTGAATGAGATCTAGATCTAGAATATTTTAACCATCAAAGCATTAAGAAATCATTAACATATTATAACCCTAGCCTTACGATTTTGGGGGTGTCTCTCCCAAGGTGTAGGCAACTATTAAGATGAGAAAAGCTTGGAAAGAGAAAGAGCAAGCAACAACAACCATCAACAACTAGATCACTTGCTAACCCCACGTCCTAGCTTAGGGAGATGACTTGAAATGGAAGAACTTTAAAACAAGATCTAACCCTAAGCTCACACGTGGGAGGTAGGCCGTACCAATTCTCCTCCCAAGCTATGAGCCACTAAAAATGAGTAGATCTATGCACAAAGATCTAGAAAAGAGAGAGGGAAGGTTGAGATTTGTTACCCACTTGAAGAGAAGGGTCTTGGAGTGTTGTGTGGATGATTTTGGGCAACCTAACCCCTTCAACCTGTTAAGAACCTGCAAAAACCAGCAAGCTATGCTTGCTGGAAAAACTACACACAACAATACAAATGAAGAAAAAAAAAAACTTTAGGGCAAAAATTTTTCTCAATTTTTTTTTATGAAAAAAGTAGATTTAGATGACCAATCTAAGATGTTAAGCTAGCTGAAATATTATATGGAATGAACAGCAAGAAAAGAATGAGTAAAGAAGGATAAAAAAGGAGTTTAAGTGAGCTTTGAGGGAGGACTCTTCCTTGAGGCAATCCCAACAAAACCCTAGAGGCAAACCTGCAAAACTTGACAAGATATGATGCATACAAGAAAATAGTATGGCTGAATATGCTAATAAAATGAAATACTTGCACCTTATTAGCAAACCCACATATATAGATCAACAATAATACTAGTTGTTAGATCTACCCAAGTAAAACACTTTACCCAAGAATCTACTCTATGCAACCATAATGCCAAATTCACAATATTACCTTATGTGTAAGCAAGAAACAAGAATACTCGTTGCTCTTCCAATATCCTCTAAAGTTTCTCTTTATTACTCAACAATAGATCTTGGAGAAATACTTGCTCCAAAACCCTAAAGAGCCAAAGAATGGATGAAAGATGGACAAGAGAGGGAGAGATGTGGTGAAAATCAAGTAGCATAACAATAGCTCAAGATATGGTGAAGAAGAAGTGAGGAGAGGGATATATTTATACTTGGAGAGGCAAACCTACCTCTCTTGGATCAATGCCAAGTGTCCACCACCAAGCAAAAGATGAGATCCCAAGGAGGGGGGCACACCATCTAGGGTTTGAGACATGGATCAATGAGGTGGATGAGTTGTGAGGTATGGGGATCAAGCAAAGGATGACGTGGAGGGATAGGGAAGGTGTGCCAATTGATGGATGGGGTCCCAACTCATTTAAAAATGGTTTTCTAGAGTTTCCACATGAGGGGGGGCGTAACTTTCCCTAGGGGGCGCAAGGGTTCAAGTGAGTGAAGTGAGTGAGGGGTTATAAAGGTTGGAAAAGGTTGGGTTGGGTAGGTTTAGGTTAGGAAACATCTCTCTTTTCTTTTTTTATCTTTATATCACCCTTTTAACTCATTATTACAAAAATTACATTTTTGCTATGTCATGACCTAGCAATTAAAATTGTTGTTTTTGACTGACTGAGACTTCTGGTGGACAAACACATAGCAAAAGTTGTCCGATTGAGCTAAAACTTGGTCCAAGGATGTAGGGGGTCTCATTCCATTTCTTTTGAGCACAAATACCCCAAGTCCAAGGACCTAGTTTTTACAATTTTTTCTCAAAAGTATTTAATTAATTGAATAATTAAACCTCCAAACTTAGGGAAATTTAATTAAAAATTAATTAATTAAAAAAAATTAATCTAGACTCGTCGGAATTCCGCGAAACTTTCTAAAAATTTAATTAATTGGCCTTTTTTCCTCTAAAAAGTTATTTATTCGTCCCTATGGCTTCTCCAGCCACTGAAAGTCACTTCTCATCAACTAATCCTATAGTGCTCTTCCTCTCGATTCTGATGAGCTATTACACTAAGAGGTTTCTCCAAGTATTATGCCCAAAATGACCTTCTTAGTGAAATTAATTAAAATATGACCCATAATAACACAAAATTACGGAAATCGTCAGAATGCAACGGAACCAAAACCAAGCTTTGCGGAATAAATCCTGATGACTCCAGAACTCCTAAACTCGCTGTCATCCCCATCTGGCTACTCTGTTAGACATAACACTATGTAATATAATAATGTCCAAAAATGGGGACATTACTGACCTCCCTGCTAGAATATTGCTTGTCCTCAAGCAATAACTGAATGAATCTGTATGTGATACCAGGATCCCATATCCACCTGTGTGACCTGTAGTAATCTCTCCTCCAGACATGGCCCACCCAAGTGATCACCATACATGATACCCAAATGCTCTTGATGAGTAGAATGATCGTGTGCACCGGATCCTCAGTCAACTCCTCAAGCAACCACTCTACTAAGATATCGACCCCATCAAACACTGGACTACCCAGCACTCCAATCCCTGGATCCCATATCAAGATGTGAACTGCAATTCCATGTGAAGTATCATCCTGTAAGATATCAACACCATGACTCTCCTGCAAATAACTCAAGACCTCTACCCGAAATGAGTCTGACCTCCAAGACCATACCAAACCCAACAGGGCCTCCATCGATTGAACGTGTTGCTGCCATAGTGAGGTACTACCAAACCTCAACGAATCACCAACAAGTGACGTGCTCCCCCCAAAACTAAATCTCAATGGAAAATCAAAGTGATTTTCCCCTGCAAAGATCAACTCGCCTCCCTCAGTCAATGAAATTCCCAGCCCTGTAATCCCAGGGTTCCATGCTAATCTTCGAAAGGGACCATCACGCTGACACTGCACTACTCTGATCATGTGTAATGTCCCCACTTTGGGACATCGGGGTATTACAGAGTGTTATGATGACCAGAGTAGCCAGATGGAGATTATAGCGAGTACAGGAGCTATTGAGGGGTATTTTGGGGTCCGGCTTGCATCGCTCATCTTATTTCATCATTATGATCCATTCCACACAGCTTGGCTTTGGTTTCGTTGCATTCCGACAATTTCCATGATTTTGAGTTATTTTGGGCTATATGTTAATTAAATGCACTAAGGAGGTCATATTGGGCATAATACTTGGAGGAACCTCTTAGTGTAAAAGCTCATTGGAAGCGGGAGGAACCACACTATAGGATAGAATGATGAAAAGTGACTTTCAGTGGCCAAGGAAGCCACAAGGAGAGATAAGGTGCTTTTCAGAGGTAAAAGAGTTAATTAATTAATTAAAGTGATTTAATTAATTAATTAATAATTAATAAAACAAAAGTCACTTTGGAGGGACAAGGTGAGCAGGAAGGATAAAAGAGAGGCAAGGGCCTCTATTCTCTCATTGATGTTGATTATCAGTTTTGATATCTGCCTTGGGGTTTTTGAGGGTTTTGACTTAACAAACCCTAGAGGACAATTCGGTGGTGAAAGATTCCACCTATCTTGTTCCAAGCTTGATCTCAGGGATGCAATACTCCACCCACACCATTCTACTTCAGATCTACTCAGTTGCAGGAGAGTTTTACACCAGCCACAGGTACAGGAAGAGAGGCGGGGCACCATTGAAGGTTTTCAGTAGGGGGGCGCACCAGTCATTGAAGGGAAGTTCGATCTAGGAGATTGATAGAGCTTTTGGACATTCTGCCACTTGGGTTTTTCTTGCAGGGCCTCAATCATCAGATCTAGTGCATTTTGAGAGGGTTACTCTTGCAGATTGATTTCCTAGAGCATTGACACGTTTTTGACAAGAGGAGAGCGCTATTCACATTCAAATCTTCTCAGTTTGGAGGGGTTATACTTCAGATCTGATCCTGAGACTCCACCTAGTGACTTGCAGTGTCTCGAACTATCTTTCTAGGGAGTTTCAAGGCATTTGGAGGCCTCCTTCATTAGGGTCGAAATATTAGGGTTTGACAGTATTGAGGAAGGCGCAACTCCACTTGGGGATTCAGAGTTTGGAGGAGCATCTCTTGGTATTTCAGTCTGAGACTTCGAGAGGGAACTCTACTCACCCCGATCTACAGTTTGGCATCTTCATCGGAGTATTTGGAGGCCTTGAGCAGCAGGGCTGAATTGTTGAGGGTATTCAATCTTCCAGTAGGGCGTGACTTAGTCAGTCTTGGGGTTTGGCACTTCATACAGCCCAGATCTCATCTTGTGTTCATCTGTTGCATTCAGGAGGGCCTTTGGAGTCTTGTAGCTTCTCTTCATCATCTGATTGAGGATTATCTTCATTTGGTTATGATCTATTAGCTATATTGTACCAGATCTACAGATCCATTGTATCAGGAACTTCTTCCTTATGAATAATATCAGATCTGAGATATTTGAGTTATCACTTGTGTTATTCATCATGCATCTGGTTGAGGTATGTCCATTGCTATATTTATGTTTGATTACTACTACAAACACACATTAAAATCATCAGTATAACCCTAGTGCAACCTAAGGGATCATAATAAGCAAAGTGTTTGACGAAATGCCACAATCAGAAACACTTTAAAATTCATGCAAAACGTGATGTTCCTGGCATATTGGCCTGGGAACATTATAGTGGTATAAGAGCTTAGACTCCTGCCAGCTTGAGGGGTCTTCCATCAGGAGAGATGGATATGTTTTACTTTACTAGAGAAAGTGTACTTTGTGAAAGGGAATATTACGCCCTTAGTGAGGGAACTAGGGCTCAATTAACTTTCCAACAGTTTGTATCCATAAAAAATGCTAGGTGGAGCAAAGATGAGGTTACACATTGGGTCAACATAATAGAGGAAAACAGAGCAGCAACAGCTAGATGGAGGGAAGAACAAAGTAACCCCACACCCATTAGGAGCAGGCAACTTTGCTACAGTTGCAAAGTGCCTTGGGAACCCGATCAGAGATGTAGGGGTAACGGTAAGAAGCACCTTATTGAGGTGCACTATGACAGTGATGATGAGGTGTGTGAGGATGGGGCGATGGATGCTTATCTAGAGTAGTCCGATGATGCTAGTGACTCTTGCACAGAGGCTAGTGATTCTTGCACGCTTGAGGAGGATAGTGATCCTTGCGCATTGGAGGAACAGTGGGATGGACAGGATGATAGCACCTGTGCTTTAGCAGTCATATCACATAGTGTTGATGACCTTACACTTCAGTAGAGTGGTGACACTAGTGGAGATTCACACATCTTAGCACCTAGACTTGATGAGCTTCCTATGATGACCGTGACACATCTGTCATCTTTTCAGACACCCATGATAGCCACGACACATGAGGATATCAGTGGCATTTCAGATATGATAGAGGAGTCGTATGTGTGGGGTGCACACCAAGGACATATGTATCCACAGATACAGGGGAGTTACATGACATGCAGACAGCTGACCTTATACACACACATCAACATGAGGAGAGGGGGTCACTTCTTTTGGAGGCTCCACTATTTGATTAGGCTGTGGAGATTGACAGTTGGATGGGACACTTACTTCCAAGACCATCCTGCAGTGATGAGGATGTACCCTTTATTGGTCAGGATGACCATAACACGTGTCTGGAGTCTGGACACATCTATATGGGATCCAGGCACGCAAATGATAGTAGCAGGGAGAGTGCACAGGAGGATACAACTGCTCACACCGGATACAGTATGATTCAGAGGGAGCTAGCAGTTGGGGATGATGTGCAGTCATATATAGGAGGACCCAGTAGCACAATGGATAGGGGGCAGTTCAGCGCTTTATCTTCTGCAGAGAATGTTGTTGGGAATTCCAGTGTTGGCACTAGCAATGAGAGACAGAAGGTAGCACCTCAGCATGACTGTGATCAAGAGTCACACTACTTGGCAGGACAGTTGAGAGTCGGTGAAGATATGATCATGGCAGCCACTAGGTGCATTGATGACACACATGCATTGGTGGCAGATTACTGCTAGAGGGCATCAGTGGCACGTGGTAGTCCAGATGGGGGATTTTCCATGGATGACTTTCATACTCTCAGGGAGAGAGTGTCTGTGATGAGGACCGACTACCAGTAGTTGTTGACGGACAGGGACTACCTATTAGGGATTAGCAATATGTATCACGGGGCTCTGAGGGAGCAGGAGGTGGAGGTGGACAGACTCACTCATGAGTTGGAGAGCACCTGAGGATTCTTGAGAGGCACACAGTTAGCCCTTCAAGAATTTGAGTCCAGATCAGAGGAGCTTCTTGAGAAGATTCGCCAGAGATCCACTACATCTATCTTAGTGGAGAGTCAGATATATTATTCGATCATGTTACCGCACAGTTTGTAGCTAAGTCAAATGGCTATAAAATAGAAGGCCAAACTAGCGTAACAGGAACCTATCCCACCCAATGTCACCATGATGGGGAGGTTCTTTCTCTTTAGGGAGGTTAGGCCCAGGGGAGACGTCCCCGGTAACCTAGAGTTTTGAAGAGGCAAAAGTTAAAAGGACAAAAGTAAAGTTCCCCCTCCACAGGTCACCACCAAAAACAGATAGTCCGGCTAAACAGCCAATAATGAAGTGAAGCCCCAAAGAAGAACACCTGCCCGGAACAAAGCAACAGCAAACCAATATATGCAAGCTATGATTCAATGGGTTAGTACTTCATAAGACTATCTGATATAAGCAATTATGGCAATAAATATTGACGAAATCAATGTTTTGCAAATAATATCACTTCCTCAATAAATACTGAAATGACCTGGCATTCAATGTAACAAATCAACACGTCATCAATTAATGCCTAAATCATCATTCAATTGCTCTTAAAACAAGACGTTGCTGCATAAAGATGAAATATTCTAGGTGTGACGTAAGCAACTTAGCGTTAGTAGTTAGTTAGGGTTTCAATTTAGACAAGAGTTTGAGAGTTTGTTTGATCAATTTCACTTCAACGTTGGAGGTCTAAGATCAGTGCCTTTGGGCTAATGGAGTCAATTTAATGGAGGACGCAAGGGTTGGAGGAGGATGACTAAGGACTAGAGGGAAGAGTTCTAAAGTGCTGTTATGGCAGGGCCCCAGAATCAAAACCCTAGGGGAAAGAGGCTCACTCTGGTGTTGCTAAAGCAAGGCCTCGTGCTCTCTCCTCCTTCCTTCGGTTAACTTGGCAAAACGACTAACATGAAAGATAAATCAAGACAAGAGAGTGCAATGAGGGAGAGTGTTGCTATAGCAAGGCTCTATCATCAAACCCTAGAAGCAGGACGGCCCTAGGTGTAGATAACCTAGGCCTGGGACGTCTCCTCCTTCTTGAATTCTGAAAGTACGGCTAGCTCAGGGAGAAGAAGCAATAAGAGTGTAGCTATGGCTAGGCTCTTTCTTCCTTCTTCAATGGCTGAAAATTTCTCTTTTAGGGGACATGAAACAAGGACCTACTTGTGTGCTTGTCACCTAGGGT
>WSFP011369833.1:0-31498 GCA_009831015.1 Picea engelmannii
TTAGATACTGTAAAAAGACATAAATTAAAAATAATATAAGATTGAAGTATGATTTCATAAATATTAGATCATAATTCTTACTTGAACCCGAGAACAAATCCAAAACCCAATCTCCTTCATTTGAAAATGTATCTATAAGATGATTAATTAATGCTTGTGGTTTTTTATAAATGGTAACCATCTCTCCTTTTAAATATTTTTCCTCATATGTTGGCTTTCTAACCATAGCATTGCATAATAATATACTACTAGGAGTCTCTCCATCCTTTGCATTGAGAAGAATATAATTATAAGAATCATCTTTTGTTCAGGTTGCAAGATGTATACTCTCAAAATCATGTTTAAATGATTCTCTATTGGAGCTTTGAATAATAGGCTTGTGCATGTAACACAAATAAGTGCAAATTCAATTAACTTGTGGATTAATAAAATTGTTTTCTAATCTTAATTGCTAAACATACACTTTCAATATCTTACCAAATAAACTGCATCATTGTCTTTTCTTCCCCCTTGAAGCTTGATTGTACTGATCCTTGTTGTGTGTCTGAATGAAATACTAGAAGTCTCTAAAATGGGGATGTTGTAACTCTGTAAATCCCATAACCACTTTATTGAAATCTTGGTAGGTATAAGGCTTAGTATCATATCCAATGTTTTGGATATTATAACCATGAGGGATATCCACAATAACTAGGGAGTATTCTTTTTTAGGAACAATATTTGCAAGTTGTTCAAAATCATCTAATATCACTTTATATTGAAAAATGTCGATCCCATTCCAAATGTAGTGATCAAGGGTGTCATCAAGTTGAACATTTTGAACAAGTTTCCTTGTTTCTCTTTCAAACTTGGACTTTTGAATAAAACTTTTGAAAGTTTCAAGTACTCCATCCGCATTCTTCTTTGACATCTTTAATGAAACAAACAAACATATAGTTATATATCTATAACTATTAAAATATAAATAAATTAACTTACAAACGAATAATATGAATGTAATAAATCAACATACATTTTTGAATGCAACAAAAACTTGTTTCAATACTACTGAAGAGATTGAATCTTGATAGTTGATTTTAACATCATCCCGAATTTGTTCATTCAACATCTTGACCATTTCCTCTTGTATTCTCATATACACCTTATGACTAAATAAAACAAAAATAATGTTAAAATGAAAAAAAATAATTTTCTTGTCCTAACATAAATAAAAATAATGCAACAAACTTAATTTTTAAATTCATCACACATTTCTTCCATTGACAATTCTCCAGACCTAACACATGATAATATAGTTATGATAAGTTTATCATCCTTCACTCCTTGTATTGATCTCCAAGGTGTTATAGTCATATCATCTGGAAGACTTTTTATGTGAAGACCTCTCTTACTTGTGCCACATATCAATGGTTTAACCTTCTTAACTCTCTAATTTTTTATACTAATATTTTCCCAAAGGGTGAAGATCGCATCTATCAAATCTCATACATGTCCAGTTCTAAATCCCAATTGAAAATAACTATCCACAACTCTAAATATATCACTTCCTTTGCGATTTTTTTATTTTGTATTTTCATTATCAAGCGAGAATCCTATTTCCATACAACATTGCTTCCGAAAACATCAACATTTGATCTCTCCCAATGACATATTTTAGAAAATTCATTATGGATAAATCTCACCCTTTGAATGAAAGTCATAGACATTATGTACTCCTTGTTAGTGTTATGATCCCATGCCAGTAAATTTTCTTCTGAATCTGTTAAATCGACATAAATTGTGCATTTGAAGACATTCTGTACTCATTGTCAATGTTATGATCCCATGCTAGTAACTTTTCTTTTGAATCTGTTTACCAACATAAATTGTGCATTTGACTGTCTCAGAATGATTTCCTCCAATCACATAAGATTTGTAGTCAAAACATTTTGATCTATCAAATTCTTCCCTTGTAGGAACTTCCATTGGGTCAACAAGAACTCGGTATTCAACCACATGTGCATATGGATTGTACATAATCAATGCTTTCAAATTGTGAATATGTAAGTGATGCGTTTTTCTAATTTGATATTTTTCTTTCCCTTCTGTGGGTTTATAAAGTTGTTTCACATTCAACTGAAATGTGTGGCCATCATCAACTAAGTTTTCCGTCCTCATTCTATTTCAAATGACATTTTGTATTGTTTTCATAATACCATCCTCTAGATCAACACCTAGTGTTATTATTTCTCTGCTACCTTTAAGACTTTCACTATAATACTCTGAGCTAACAATGGATTCTTGAACATTATAAACATTTGTTTTCTTCGTCTTATGATTTAAATGTGTTTCATCTAAATCAATGGTTTCTTCATAATCAATAGGAATAGACTCATCATCAACCATCACTCTTTTGTGTTTATCTTTTTTATTCTTTTTGTGAAAAGGAGTGATAACCTCATTGGGACCAATATCAACAAAATCTTCATTTGGAGTTTCCTCATTTTCAAATGTAACCCTTTTAGTATTTCTAGAGTGAGGATTTTTCTTTCTTCTTTCATGTTCTTCTTTGTCTACTCTTGCAGGTTCAACCTCCATTACTTTCTGTTTCTTTTTCCTTCCTTCTTGTGTCTTTTCAATATGAAAAGCGTTGATGACATCCATGATATTATTATCTGTAGAGTAAATCCCCACTAACATATGTGAAAGTCATTCAACAAAATCTTGTAAAAATAAAATATAACATCTTCATGTTAAATAAAATTAAAACATTACCATGATATTAAAAATAATAAATGACACAAAAATAGAAATAAAAAACTTACATTTCCTTTCTCAATGTCATCAATGATGGATGCACATAATTCTGAAAAAAATTCATTCTCGTTATAATTTCTCAATTTGAAACAATATCTAAACTTAATATAAGTTCTGCCTTGTTTGACAAGTGTATAAACAATATATGTGGTTGTCACCAAACATATATCTTGTAACAAGCCAAGTGCTTGATAATTTCCTTGCACATTTTCTAATTTGGCACAATACAAATATATATGATCTACATTGTTGCCTTGCTTGTCTTTAACAAACCAAGAATATTCCAGTTTGTTTTCACCTTCCACAGATTTCCACTCTCTAACATTCTTCATTGCCCTTGATAACTCAGGTGTTATGTTATCATTTTGTTTCCTAACAGTCATGGAGGTTCTAGTTGCATTTTTGGATGCCATTATTGTAGGTTGTGATCCATATATATTCATAGATAATCTCTTTCCTACCATTTTCCTATAAGATAAAAAAATAAAATTAGGCCTTTTACATTATAATAAACTAAAAAAAAACATTGAATATAAGAACTAATTTAAAAAAAATTAAAAAAATTTGACCCATGGAGTTATTAGGCTTATGTTGGGACCGTGCCTTGGCCGTGGGGGGTTGGTGCGATGTCAGGCATCGACCCAACCCCCTCGCAGCTAAGGCATGGTTCTGTGGGACCATGCCTTAGCCGCAAGGAGGCTGGGGCGATGCCCTAGCCCGACCAACCCCATTGCCAAGCCATGGGCGTGCGATGCCCAACATCGCCCCAGCCCCCATGGCCAAGACCTGGACATTGCCCAATAACCACCATGGGCCAAAACTAAAAAAAATTAAGTAAAAAATAATAAAAAAACTAAATTGTTTTACAAAACGATACCTAAATTTGACTTTTTTTTCTTTTGTTTTTCAAAAAATCTTAAGGATTTTGTTAATTTTTTTTGAAAAAACTTTCAACTTTTTAAAAAAGTTTGGTTTTTTTTAGAAACAATTAGAAAACATCTAAACAAATTTAAGTTTTTTTAATTTTCGCATGAAAAATTATTATGTGATTTAAAGATAATCTTATAACTGTTGTTTTGGTAAATGTTAAGAATTTTAAAAATAACTAACCTTTGAAATGTTAGATTCTCCTCAGATGTCTTCTCGATGTTTCTCCCTTGTAGATTTCTCCAAATCCTTTAACGAATACTGCCCAAGATATCACACAATGTAAAAAGATAAAATAAGACTGTGTATATATAACACAGATGATATAAATTACTATTAGTATAATGAATGTCGGATAAATAAAAATTAGGTATATTGTCTACATATATACCTAAAATTATATGGATCATCAATATGTTTAATGAATGTGGGATAAATAAATAAACATGATAAATATTGTATTTAACATGTAA
Organism: Picea engelmannii; assembly: GCA_009831015.1. Lineage (NCBI taxonomy): Eukaryota > Viridiplantae > Streptophyta > Pinopsida > Pinales > Pinaceae > Picea > Picea engelmannii. The sequence goes on from WSFP011369833.1 coordinate 4,197, forward strand.
ATAACAAAATAAAAGAGTAAAAGTTGTTTTTCATTTTTAAGGGAAAATAAGCGAAAAAATTGGGGGGAAATTTTGGAGGGAAAAATTTGAGGGTGAAATTTTGGAGGGAATATTTTGGGGTGAAATTTTGGGGAATATTTTTTGGGGGGGGGAATTTTGGGGAAAATTTTGGTGGGGGGGATATTTTTATTTTTTTTTATTTTATTTTTTCGGGGGGTGGGGGGGGATTTAGAGGGAAAAGATCATTATGCATGTTATACTAATGTCATAGGGAGGGTGAGCATTTGTATCATTCTATGTTCTTAGAGAGAAGGGATGGCTTCGTTTGATAAATAATATTTTATTTCCGAGACATCAACAAATTGTTCCCATACCTCTTCTGTTGGGGCTAGGAAATGCGATAGGAATGTTTGTAATGCAAATGAGGTGTCATATTTTCAGCTAGTTAGAATTTTGATCATAGTGCAAGCAATTTTATTCAACATGTTCCTCATGAAAGTCCTAAATCAGAGGAATTTGAAGGCACCGATGATGAAGAGGAATATGATGGTGATAAATCTATTCAGCAATTTAATAGTAATGAAAATAATCAAAATGTAGGTAAAAGTGGAGACTATGATCAACGTTTAAATGATTGGGATGAAAAGTCTCCTCCAAGTGAGGAGTTTCAAGGTACCGATGAAGATTTCCAAGGAACCAATGAATATGATGAAGAATTTACCTCAAGTGGAAATTTTAAAAGCAATGAAGATGATTATGACAATGGTGGACACTTTTTTCCAGAGTGTGGAATTTAAATACAACAATGTTGGTGATGATGAATTTCCTCCAAGTGAGGATTTTGAGGGTACTGATGAAGATTTTCCTCAAAGTGAGGATTTCCAAGGCACGAATGAAGATGATGAAGAATCCCCCCCAAGTGGGTATTTTAAAAGTAATGATGACAATTATGGAAATGATGGACAGTCTTTCTCGAATGAGGAATTTAAAAGAAGCAATGTTGGTGATGACGATTTTCCTCCAAGTGGGGATTTTCAAGGTACCGATGAGGATAATGCAATTTTTCCTCCAAGTGAAGATTTTCAAGCCAGTAATGAGGATGATGAAGAATATCTCTCAAGTGGGGATTTTCAAGGTAGTGTAGATGATTATGCCATTGGTGGACACTCTTTCCTGAGTGATAAATTAAAAGGAAACAATGTTGATGTTGATTTTCCTCCAAGTGAGGATTTTCAATATACTGATGAAGATTTTCAAGGCACTAAGCAGGATGGTGAAAATTTTCACTCAAGTGGGGATTTTGAAAGCAATGAAGATGATTATGTCAATGGTGGACACAATTTTGATGATGATTTTCCTCCAAATGATTATGTTTATGATGATGTTCTCAATCATTCAACTACAAAAAATTAAGATGATCAACATTCTCTAGTTCAGTCTCCTGACAATGTTTTGCGTGATACTCCTTGTGCTGATAAGGAAAATCATTCTAGTGAGGATGATGAAATAGTGGAGACATTGCAAAGAAACATTGTGTCTAGGACCAGGATTAGAAAATTTTATATCAATTCAAATCATTCTAGTTATACAAGGTCTAGGAAATGATTTCTCACTAAATCAATTTCCATAAGTGAATTGATTTCAAATGAATGTTTTCAAAATAATTGTTTGAAAAGCATGGACTACATGCATGCCTTGAATAAAAGGAAGACATATTTTTCAATGAATAAGAGCATGGAAAATTCATATTTGATGGGGTGCATGATATCCACCAATATAGGATATGATTATCTCATTGGGAATATTTTACTTTGTAGAAAAAATTTCAAAAAAAATCACTCAATTGGTAATCTTCGTCTATCAAGAATCCATACAAGGTTGGAAAAAGATCCTTCATTTTATTCAAAGGTACATCATGGACGAGAGAGTGGTCCATTGAAAAGCACTACATTATCATGGATGCATGATTTCTTTTCCAAACATGGAGAGTGTATGACAGATAGAGACACAATACATATTCCAGATAATTTCTCAAGGAGAGAAATCTACAACTTGTACAAAGGATAAGCTAAAGGTGTTGAAGGAAATGGTAATTTTATTACATGTGCATATTTTACAAGAATATGGAAGAAACAATTCAACAATGTCTGTATTCCTAAGAAGTCAAGGATGAATATTTGTAGTATATGTGCTACTCTTAAATCAAGAAGAGATAAATATGAAGGGGTAGAAAGAGGTATGTTTTTACTATTTTGTTTGTTTTAAATTGAATAGTTATCAACTATGAAAACATACGATCAATATTTTCATTTTATGTCATGTGCAGATTCCATAGTCAAAGCACTTCAAGAACATCAAAATCAACAAGCAAGTGAAAGACAAAAGTTGTACAAACATCGAAAGAAGTGTTATCATGCTCCAAAAAAATATTTAGGTATGATAATTGATGGCATGGCCTAGAAGAAAAAACTTCTACCACATTTTGTTCGTACACCCAAAAATTTACAATAAGAGAATTTTATTCAATTTCACTTGGTTGGTTGTATGGTTTTCAATGGAAAAATGTGTCCAAGGGTTTACTTCACATCTCCAAATATTCTTAATGATGCAAATCTAACCATCACCATAATTCATCATGTGCTCACTCATTGGTCTAGAAATCTTCCTCAAGTTCTCTATCTACAGTTGGACAACACTAGTCGTGAAAATAAAAATCAAATTGTGTTTGGATATCTAAGCATGCTTGTTGAAATGGGAATCTTTCAAAAGGTGAAAGTTGGTTTTCTTCTTGTTGGATACACTCATGATCATATTGATCAAATGTTCAGTCATTTTTCAGTAACATTGAAGAGGAAAAATGTTGGAAGTCTACCATCATTGATTGAATGTATTAAGAAATCATACATTCCAGAGCCTGTTTTTCATATATTATAAGAAAATTTTGACATGAGAAGATTTATTCAGGGATCGCATCGTGAAGAAAAATGTATTGAGCAACTGAATGACATTAGCTTCCAACATCAATTTTGTTTCAAAAAAATTGACGGGAAAACACTTATATGGGGAAAGCAATATTCAACTACTACAAAATGGGGGCCTTCATCAAGTTTATCATTTTTGAAGTTCATTCTAGATCATCTAATATTTGCATCAAAGTTATTGTTTTTACAATTAGTTGCTAAAATCCATAATGCACGAAGGCGTAATAGAGATGTAGATTATTCTGAATGCCTGGAAGAAATAAAAAAGTCCATTAAGGATACATATGAGTACTTTGATGTTGTTGATTCTATTTGGTGGGATTCTTTTTTCAATAGTCAAAGTGACATAATTTGAAGCTCAACAAATGAAGATACAATGTTGAAGATTGCATTTCATTGTCCACAAAATATGCCAAATGAATATGAAGAAACAAACATTGTTGAAGTTCAACAAGAATCTCAAGGTGCTATTGAGTTTACACAAGAAGAGGAAAGAGAAATGCATATTCATTTGTGAAGGTCATGTGGACAACATGAAGCCATGGAAGAACTTTACAGAGGTTCAATACAATATAAGAAGGAGGGTAGCATGATTGTAGTTTTAGCGATTGAAGATCCACATGTTTATCCGTTCTGGATTGTAAAGGTTATAAAGATTGAGAAAGAAAATGATGATGTTATTGCAATTGAAGTGCATTGGTATGCAACAAGTACATTCCCATTCAATGGTGTGTACAAGCCAAATATGGTGGTTGAGAAAAATGTCAAAAGAAAGAGAAAAAGAAAGGGTCAAAATACAACTCGTCATCGCACTGGCCTCTTAAAATTAGATGATGTTGACATACTTGTTTATGACTTCAATTTGACAAAGAGAGGAACTCTTCGCTCCAATACAACATATATTATCAAGAGGTTGATGCCACAAGAAATAAATGCAATATGGAAGTCCTTTGAACCTAGTTGTAGATCTAAAAGGCATTTGACATCTGAAATGTTGGGCATGCATGTAGACTCAGATGGTGCATTCATCGACAATAGAGAAGAGAATGGATCATCTACATCTTCATCCAATCATTCATCTGAAGACAATGTAGACTCTGATAGTATTTCAAAAACCATGAGTCAATCTATATAAGTGTATGAAACATTTTATTCATTTTTTATCCATATGATGTTTGTATGGTAACTAGAAATGAGCATTGAACTTACATATGATCTTACATGAAGTTATGAATCTTTTGTTATGTTTTATGAATGATATGTTTTTGATTATGGATAATATAATAAAATTTCTTAGCTCATATGTTTTGAATACGAACAATATAACAATACTTTTAAGAAATAATTTATGTTTCATTCAATGTAACTTGTATTTGATTTTTTTATTAAAAGTAAAAAAATTATTAAAAAGTGACATTGAATTTTTAAAGTATAGTGTGATATTTTCATGGAATTATGTATTATCTTGTTCTTTGAGTGATAAAAAGATTTAAAAAGTAAACATTTAAGGGTTGATATTATGATTTTGTTTACAATAATGAAGAGTTATTTTACCACTTTATAAAATGTGTCATTTTCATACCCCACTTTTAGAATGGGTGCTACCGGTAGAAATACTTTTCAATTTGATGGTTGATTTTGAGTTTTTGGTTTTAATGGTACCAAGTGCTAAAAATATGATTTAAAATTATCTAAAATTTTAACGTTTTGAAAATATTTGTTTTTTCAAAAACATCTTTTTTTTAGGCATTGATTCTGAGTTTTGAAGGCCATGCTTGAAAAATGTTGTAATCTTGACCCCATTTAAAAAAATGGTGCTACTGATAGCATGAGTTTTTGATTTGGGGTTGATTTTGATGTTTTTATGCAAAAATATGGGTTTTGGGGCCAAAGTTCTCATTTTGAGGTCACCGTTCTCATTAAGTCAATAACTTTGTTACTATGTTCTAATTGGAATACTGAACGATTTCCCCGGCACTTGGACATTTGGAAACTTGTTGGGAAATTTAAATCGACACTTGGTTTTTTCCAGCAATTTATTGAGTAAATTTCGGTGGGCTCTTCCTTTGGCGTTCTCACCTCATGAGAGCACTTCAACACTCTTGTAGGTGCCAACCTATGATACTTGGATAATCAACACTTAATACTATGTCTTCATTCCTCATTCAACACCTGTGAACTTAACTTTGGGCACATCTTCATTTAACTTCTCAACATTTATGACTGTGACTTGGAGATGAGATTACATTCTTAGTGAATGTTGTTTATTGGTATGCTGATACATCTCAATCACATAGTGTTGACAGGTTCCATGCTAGTTAATAGAATAAATCAAATATCTTAATTTACTACAGAACACAAGGTATTTGGTTGGCTTCCATACACCTTTATCCCACATTTGTGCAGAGGCTAAACATAAATTTGTTTATATTTTTAAGTGTTTCTATGTTGGACAGTTGGTTGTCATTGATTTCAACCCTTGGAGAAGTATAGAATACCCTAAGATGTCAACGAGATCGTTGGAGCGTTGGTTATCATCTGTATGATCGAGATTGATTATAAGATAGTTGGATACGTTTGATATATTATACATGTAGCCCCGAAGGTGTGGTTATGGGACTTGAGGTTTATTTAGGAATAATGAAATGAAGGAAAGTGAAATTGCAGGTAAGACTATCACAGATGGATAGTACACATCATTCATTTTCCAGTGATATGTGGTACGCCACGTGGATCCTCACTGTTAGGGAGAGATGGCCTTGTAAAGTTGGAATCCTCAAAGAGTGGACAAGAAGCCCATAGTTTGTTATAAGTCTTGGTCAAAGGGGTAAAGTTGTTGTAATAAGAAAACCCTGGAATCCTTAAAGTAAGGAGGGGATTTACCTAGCATTTGTATAAATAAACCTCATGGATTCATTCATTTGTACATTCACACACACTTACGTTGAATATCTATCTTGTGAATTTGTTATGGTCTAGTAATTTTGTGATGGTTTATATTTCTATTGGAAATCAATAAGTGAATCTAAGGTTGAATGTGGTGGCACTTTTCTGAGGTGACGAAAGTGTGAATGGACGAAAGTTTTAGAGTTGCATAGTTTGAGAAAAATCCTAGTTTCTGAGGTGTACGCGGGTTGTAGTGGCGGAAGGTGCATATGTATGTGAGATGTAGTGGAGGAAAGTGCATACATACGTGAGCTATAGAAGAGGAAGTAGTGTACATGTGAAAAAACTCATGAAAACTTGAGTATATGTTAGTACCAGGTCCCTGAAGTCTGAAGCAATTTCCCAGGTCAACATTCTACATGTTCAGATAATCTATAGAAGTTCTGGTATGGTTACATGTTTGTTTTAAAGATCACTTATGCTTATGGTATGGTGAATTCTTGATACATTCTTGGTATGATTGTTGTGATATCTGGATATGGTATATGTTGGCTAGTTGATTGAGTGAGAAACACTCTTATGTATGGTGCTTGGTATATGGTTGTTATGGTTCATTATTAGAGGCACATCTTTGTGATATTGGCATATACTTGAGGCTTATGGTATGGTACATGGCATGATTGTGAGTGATATTACTTAGTTGAATTACACCATTGGTATTACTTGTTTATCATATCTTATGGTACATGGTGTATGGGATGATATGGTATATGGTTGAGACACTTGTTATGGTGCACAATTGATACATGGTATATGATATGGTGTTGATGTACATGGTTGATATACATGGTTGATATGCATGATATGGTATATGGTTGATGTGCATGGTTGGCACATGTTATGGTACATGGTATGGTACAAGTGTTGATTATTGAGGTGCATGGTTGATTCACGGCTTGGTACAGGTTTGGTGCATGGTTGATTCACTTGTTGTGGTACAAGTGATGATACAGGTTTGGTGCATGGTTAATGCATTTGTTGATGGTACAGGTACAAGTTGATGCATGGTTGATGCATGGTACATGATTGGTACTTGGTTGCGACACATATCTTGTGATGGTATGTGGTGATACATGCTTGGTAGAGGCATGTGTTGGTGATGTTGAGCATATGGTTTGAGATATTCTCTTATTGATACTGGCATGAGTTGCATGCAGATGAGAGTGTATCTAGTTTTTTGGATGTGACAATGATTGGTTGGATAGGTTGTTGTGACAGTGATTAGTTGGACAGGTTGTTGTGAAAGTGATCGGTTGATAGTGACATGTTGGATATAGTGACAAGTTATAGGTTGATGTGACAGTGACTGTGACAGTGGCAGAGACAATGACAGTGACAAAGTTTGTGGCAATGATAGTGGCAGAGTTCATGACAGTTGGTCGACACTTATATTTTGGGGTAACAAGAAGGGGAAAGGAAAGAGGGTTGTAGCCTCCTTCCGGTTGGAAAAATAGAATCAAGAAGTTGGATCTTCCTTCAGGTTAGAGATTGAGAACTAGGTGGTTGTAGCTACCTGTTGGTTGGAGCCAAAGAACCTAGGGGGTTGTATCCTCCTTCTGGTTGGAGTCAAATAATTCAGGGAGTTGTAGCCTCCTTTTGGTTGGAGCCTGAAAATAAGGGGTTGGATCCTCCTTCCAATTGCAGTTGTAGAATTTGGAAGTTGGTGCTTCCTATAAATGAATTCTTGATATATATAAGAAAACATTATATGGTTTTCTCCCATTTGGGTTTCCATGTAAAAATTGGTGCAATGTGTTCTTGATGTGATGTTTCTTAAGTTTGCATGCTTATGATATATATATATATATATATTGGATGCATTCATAGATGATACATTGATGATAAACTGTTGAACACTATTTGTAAAAGTTAAAGAACACATATTGTGGTAAAAGTGGTATAATTTCTCATTATTGATTCACCCCCCCTCTTAGTAATCCAACAATTGGTATCAGAGTGGGTTCCTTCAAGAGATAGTTTAACCACTGGAAGGAGATAATGGAATATAATGAGAATGGAGTACCACTGTTTAATGGTAAGAATGGTCTAGAGTATGAGATGTGGAGCATAAGGACAAGAACCTTTTCAAAGGCACATGTATATGGTATTTGATATTCAATTGTCATAGGACAAAATTCTACCAAGAAAGAAAAGAATATAGCCAAGAAAGAATTAACGAATAATAAAAAAATAGCAATAGATTTCATATGGGAAGGATTACTTGGTCCGGTAAGAGAAAATGTTGGAAAGTGTTCATCAACTAAAGAAATTTGGGATAAGCTACATGATATCTATTTTTCTCCCATCACAAAGTTAGAGTTTGCTAAAGAATATAAAGGTACAAAACAAGAAGAAATATGTTCATCATGTTAGACAAATTTAGAAGAAGAAGAGTGCGAAGTGATAGAAGCCAACAAAGGTGAGTTCTTTTTCTTTAATTATGAAGAGAGCAGAAATCTTGAAATTGAATTTCCGTACTTGAAGATTGAAAATGATTAAATAGAAGAAAATATTGAGATTGAAAAGGCATACCTGATTAGTGCTTTAGATGAAATAAATAAATAAAGATAAGGAAATAAGTCACTGAAGATAGAATTGATGAAGCAAACAGAAAGTGTTCGAAGTTTCGAAGAATCCCAACAAGTTATCGATAAATTAAGAGCTTAGCTAGAAGAATCTAGAAATATCGAAGTAAATCTCAAAGGTCAAAAGAAGTGTTTGGAAGCCAACTTAGAAGCACAGAAGGAAGAATTGGAAGAGAGAGAGAGAGAGAAGATATTGACAGATCATCTCAAGGAAATAACTAACAATTTAAACCAGCTTGAGGTAGAGTTTTGTCAAGAAGAGAGAAGGCTTGAACAAGAAATAATTACATTGAAGATCCAACTTGAAGAAGCAAAGAGAATAGAAGAAGTCACAAAGTCTCAGATGATGAAGAAAGAAGAAGAGGTGGAGAAACTTGAAGAAGAAGTTGTCATGTTAAGAGAAAAAGTTGTCAAGCTCAACATGAATGTTGAAGAGAAAGAAACATCCACATCATCCGTTGAAGAGATCCCTCCAGGTTGCCAAAAAGGAAGAATGAAGAGAAGCTAAAGACTTATGTAGAAGTCATTAAAGGTTCAATAAAGAAGGAAGAACACAAGCCCTTGAAGAAGAACATTCCATAAGTGCAAAAGACTTGAGAAGAAGAATACAAAAGAAGATCCTCCATGTTTAAGCCACAAAGAAGCCTCAATAATGATCATGATCATCCAAGGCATGAATTCAGAAGGACTACACCACAAATAAGATCGTTCACTCCCAGTTATGTAAATTTCTTTTATGGTCATTTTTTTATTGTACTAACTTTGGACATAAGGTTGCAGATTACAGAGCTCATAGAAGAAATTTTCAAACAAGAAATGCTTATGTGACTCCACATAACATTGAATGTTACAAATTCCACAACTATGGTAATATATCCCAGAATTGTAGAAGCATGGTGGTTCCATCCATGAAGAAAGAAACATATATCAAATAAATAATATTTGGAAAATAAAAGAACAAGAAAAAGAGAAAGTGAAAGAAGAACATGTCAATAAATACCAGGTCCCAAAGATCGCAGGATTTGTAGTAGTACCAGAAATAAAAGAAGAAAAGGTTCAAGAGATTGTACTTTTAGGAATGTAGCATGAGATCAATCCACAGATAAAAATGAATAAATTAGAGTTCAGATATATGATGAGTCCACTGGTGAAGAGAAATATGACTCCGCATAAGAGAAGGTATTATTCCGAGCTATCTCTCTTGGAGACTCCCAACAAATATGATGAACAGGGGGAGTCTGTGCAGCAGCTGAGACAGATCATATATCCATCCTTCATGCAACTTAGAGGGTTTGAGGAGATAGATTCAGAGTAGTCAGAGAGAAGAAGTACAAAATCAGATTGAACGACTGAGAAAGTAGTATTCCCACACATGTATCAGTTGGCAGTTACATAGGTATAAGTTTATGATCATATTCAAGTAGAGATAAATTTAGTACAGGTTGTTCCAAACATGCATAGTTTGATGAAAAGATAGATTAGATTAGGAGACATATTTTATGCAGATATGTCTTTGTATAATGATAGATGGGTTGACATTGTGGAAAGTTGACTCGCGGGGTTATGAAAAGTATGTGACATATGGACTGAGATGAATTCATGAGATTCTTAGCAGGTATATAGAGTATGTGACGATTCATATTAATGTATTTACAATTCAAATCAGTGGAATTAGTTGGGATCAGTTGGAAAGTAGTGAAAGGCACAACATAATAGGGAAAGAGAAATTTTCAGTAGAAGCTATATCATCAGAACAAACTCATTTGACAACATGGTCAAGTGAACATGACAAGTGATTGAAGAAATAAATCTTGAATTATTTTTATATATGTCAGTTAATTACATGAGGAAGCACCAATGGAAGACAAGTAGCACTAGAAGAGAGGAAAGGAAACATTTCACAGGTGTTTCTACATCGTAAAAATAATCAGAGAGAGAGAGATCTAGAAAGGAAGATCAGTAGCATGCAGACAAAGGGAGACATACCCACAGAGGGAGTTATCCTTTTATTTCCATGATTGGTTACAGCAAGTATATTTTTAGGAGGAGACATATTGACAAGGGGATTTAACCTTTGGTCAAAGGTGAAGATAAAGAACAAATGTATGAAGATAGGGGGAGCAACCCCAAGGGGAGATACCCTTTTCCATTGGTGTTAAAGGGGGAGATATAGACACATTAATGAGGAGCAATGGTCAGAGGGGGATTAGGAGCATGAGCATGAGTATTGCCATGTCTAAGTGTTTCCATCAATGTTGGTGTTTCCGTCAATTCCAAAGGGGGATATTGTTGGACAATTGGTTGTCATTGATGTCAAACCTTGGAGAGTGATCTTGGAAATTGATGTCAACCCTTGGAGAAGTACATAAGAACTAGAGATGTGGATGAGATCGTTGGACCATTATTTATCATCTATATGATCGAGATTGATGATGAGTTAGTTGGGTACATTTGATATAGTCTACATGTAGCCCTAGAGGTGTGGTTATGGGACCCGAGGTTGATTGAGGAATAACAACATGAAGGACAATGAAATTTTAGGTAAGACTATCATATATAGATATTACACATCTTGCCACTTCCAATGATATGTGGTACACCACGTGGATCTTTACGGTTAGGGAGATATGGCCTTGTAAAGTTGGAAGATCCGAAGAGTGGACAAGAAGCCCCTAGTTTGTTATATATCTTGGTCAAAGGGGTAAATTTGTTGTAACAAGAAAATCCTAGAAGCCCTAAAGTAAGGAGGGGAGTTACCTAGAATTTGTATAAATACACCTCATGGAGTCATTCATTTGTACATTCACACACACTTACATTGAATATCTATCTTGTGAATTTTTTATGGTCTAGTGATTTTGTAATGGTTTATCTTTCTATTGGAAAACAATAAGTAAATCTGAGGTTGAATGTGGTGACACGTTTCTGAGGTGGAAAAAGTGTGAAGGGCTGAAAGTTTCAGAGTTGTAGAATTTGAGAAAAACCCTAGTTTTTGAGGTGTATGTGGGTTGTAGTGGAGGAAAATGCATACGTATGCAGGTTGTAGTGGAGGAAAGTGCATACATATGTGGGTTATAGAAGAGGAAGTAGCGTACATGTGAAAAAACTCATGAAAACTTGAGTAGATGTTAGTATTAGGTCCCTGAAGTATGAAGCAAGTTCCCAGGTCAGCATTCTATAGGTTTAGATCATCTATTGAAGTTCTGGTATGGTTACATGTTTGCTTTAATGATCACTTTTGCTTATGGTATGATGAATTCTTGAGGCATTCTTGGTATGGTTGTTGTGATATCTGGATATGGTATATGTTGGTTGGTTGGTTGAGTGGGAAACCCTCTTATGTATGGTACTTGGTATATGGTTGTTATGGTTCATTATTAAATGCACATTTTTGTGATATTGGCATATACTTGAGGCTTATGGTATGGTACATGTCATGATTGTGAGTGATAGTACTTGGTTGAAGTACACCATTGGTATTACTTGTTTAGCATATCTTATGGTACATGGTGTATGGGATGATATGGTATATGGTTGAGACACTTGTTATGGTGCACGATTGATACATGGTATATGATATGGTGTTTATGTACATGGTTGATATACATGGTTGATATGCATGATATGGTATATGGTTGATGTGCATGGTTTGCACATGTTATGGTACATGGTATGGTATAGGTGTTGTAGTAAAAAAAATCCTTATCTGTGCATACAAGACATTGGCCCTCCCATTTTCATACTTTGCCAAAATACTACTGAGGCTTCCTTTAAAAAAACCCTTTTTTGGAGAGTGTACGTGCCCTGCTGAACTAATAGCCCGTGTACACACGCATGCTGCCCACGTAAACATGTGTTCTGCATGCTACGTAGCCTGCGTTTACCTCTAAAAGTTGCAAAAAATATAAAATTGCACGAAATTCGACGAAGTTTATGGGATATGGAGGGTTTCCTAACCATTTTACCCCTTGTAGCCCATCCCCAAATTGAATAACCATATTTTTCTCATATAAAAAGAGGTCTTGGGGTTTCATTTATGAAAATAAGAGACAAAATAAGAAAACTCTGCCAAAATCCCTTCCCTTTCTTACCCTAAGTTTTGCATCCTATTCTGAGTTTTATCCTCAACCTTCCCCGCCGGCCTTTCTTCTTATGCAACCCTTCATCCTTCCCTTGGTAATATGTTAGTTGTGAGAATATAACGTGGGATTGATGCACTTGAAGCCATGACAGAGGAGCACGAACTTGGTTCGTGGAGTGGTTGTCGACAAAGGTTGTAATCCTTTTTATCTTACAATTAAATAAAAGAGTTCATCCTTGTTCCAAAACCCTACATTTACATGCTTTTTGTTAATTCACACATTTACATCTATGTATAGACTTTTAAAGTGATCAATAGATATTTCATATGTTGTTGCATTGTATTCCTAATCTTTTGCAAGTCAACTTTGGGAGGAGATATGTGATCTAGGAGGTGGTAACAAGTGAAAGAGGTCTACACCAATCGCAAGGACTAAAGGTGCATCATTAACTCTCTTTCCTTTCTCTCTCGTCACTTTCTTTAGATGGTTTTGGGGTAGCTTAAGGGTAGAATAGTATTTTAAGGAAGTTAGCACTATTCCTTTACCTTAGACCCAGTATAAGGGGATTTTACCCATAGCAGAATTGGTGACTCCACTGGGGAGTTTCTCTAGCGTATTAGTGGGATATTTTGGTTTGATTTGTTTTTTTTTTAGTTTCTTTTTTAGTTTTCCAAGTTTTCTGAGTCAGTTAGGGTCTCTGGTCACCTTCCAGGTGCCTACCAGTCTTCCCTACCTAGTTGGTTGTCCAAACCTTTTTCTTTTTGAAATTTTGCAGAGATGCACGCGCCCGGTCCTCTGTATAGCCCGTGTATATATGCGGTCTGCATAGTATACATCCCACACACATACTTAGGATGCTTGTGATCAACAAGTGTCTCTATGTTTTGGAAGGTTTAAAAAAAAATACTGTCTATCCTGGAAAGAAGCTTTGTGATTCTTAGGCCTTCTTGAAATCTTCAAGGTATTTGTTAAGTGTGTTTGGTTGGGTTAAAAATTCAGTTTATCTTGCACTTTGTAAAGAACCCATGCTATTTTTTTTATTTTTCTTTTATTTTCTTTGAAGGTTTAGGGTGAACTTATAAGTGTTAGATCCTCCCATGGATTCCAGTGAATCCTTGCATTCAAGTAGTGGTTTAGGGTTTGTGTTAGTCTTGGGTTTATTTTCTCTTTACCTTGTTTGTGCTTTGAAAAATGAAAAATATCATTTACTTGTGTTTTTTCTTTTCTAAGCATTTCAAAAAACAAAAAATTGTTTCATTTAGTTATGCATCTTGTTTGGTAGTTGTAGCATAGGTTGTTTATTACAAAATAAAAGAATTCCATTTCCAAAGTTCCTTCTTTGATATGTCCTTGAAAGTTTAGTAGTTTTCATCTACATTGTAAAAACAAAAAGCACATTATAGGAAAATTCTTGCATTTTAGGATCTTGGACTAATTTACTTCGAAAAGTTTGCATTTGCAAAGATTTAAAAGCCATTTTTCAATAGTGGAACCTAGTTTGCTTTTGCATAAATGATCTAAAGTTTTTATTTCTTCTCTTTCATCTCTTGTAAACACCATAAGTTGCATATATGTACCCTTTTGAGTAAATCAAGAAAATTAAAATCAACAATTAACACTGAAAATAAATCATACTTTTGTTTGTAGGTTCACCAAATAGTCTAGGATCTAGGGCCTTGAAATAGGTGTGGAGAGGGAAATCTTCAAGGCTACTTCAACAAATATAAGAGTATGTGATAGGGAGTGTCAGAGTCTAGTTTTGTAAGATTCATCTGGGACCCCCTTCCAACAAAGGGGATAGACACGAGGTCGTGTGAGGAAAGGTAGAGGAGATAACCCTTCCAAATCCAGACCAAGCATAGTAGGGATTGTATATTGAGGGTCATTATTGGGAATTACACTCATCGCATTTGACTATGGAGTCTCGTGGACCTCAAATCCATTCAATATCCTTAGTTGTCTTCCGAACCATTTTCCTTTGGTACCCTTGAAAGGATTCCAACTTTGTTATCCTGCTCATTAAGATCGTCTCAACTATCGACTGTACATGCCTGGTGACTGACTACGAGCTGGAAACCTAGTTGCCTTTTTTAGAGACTTACACATGTCACTGCAGGGGTATACCATGGTACCTAGTGAAGACATCAGATCACTCTTTGAAGAGTATACTCGGAGGGTGTTTCCATGTTCGAGTTACACTTGCACTAGGAAGTTTCTCTAGTGTCGATTGGCATAACTGTTCTTCCTTCCAGTCAATTGTTTGCTTGATTTGTCATTAGGAAATTTTAGTCTGTCCTCTATGTTTCATGCTAGCTCAACCTTAGAGAATCGATTGATCATTTCACAAGGTGGAAGATAAATAGCTTCGCCATTCACGTATGCTTCAAGGCCTGCCACTATTTACTTTGGAGCCACCTCCACCACCACTGAGTCACAAGATATATCAAGAGGGTTCATTTGAAGAAACCGGGCCACATGAAACTATACCCGAGCTAGATCCTAGAGAATAATTTCCTACACTAGAGGAGTCCACTGTTTTTGAATTTGAAGTTGAAGGATTCATGCCTACAAACTCTTCGATCACTAACTTATCATCGTCGCCTCTTATTCAGATAACCCTACCTGAGGTGACTTCACCTGAACGTCAATTTTTTAGACGAGCAACGATGGAAGCAACTAGTACTACTTATTTTGGGAGTCCTCATACTCCCATCTCGGCTACTGTGGGAGGAGGTATCACGCCTCCTCCCCCACTTCCACCTATCAGGACTATGGCTATCCAGACACCCACTACTTCGGGAAGTGGCACAATCCCTTCAATTATTTAACATTGTTCCCTCTATTCACAATGTGTCTGGTGCTCCCTTTTCATATGGGATTTTGGGTTTTGATTCTAGTTCAGTCCTAACCTACTCTACTCTATAGACTATTGGTCTGGGGGTAGGGATCTCTAATGCTCCCTTACAGGGATCTGTTGCAGGAACCACTACCCCACTCAATGCTATCCCTTACGGCGGGGGTCATTTCCCTCCTCCAACCCCTTTGCTTGGATGTGCTTTCGAGCACCCGATCGGGCCTAACACCAACTCTAGTTTGTTCAATGGGGGGAGTCACAAACCTCTACCCTACATGACTTCGGTAGGGTCCATGCCTTTTTATTTGTTCAATGCATTTGGAAATAATGATTTCTCATCATCTTCTTTCTTCGGTAGGGTCCATGCCTTTTTCTTTGTTCAATGCATTTGGTTTCATTCCTTTGCAGGGAGCGATGATGGGAGTTTACTCCTCACAAGGTCTTGAAAATCCCTGGTAGGGATCATTTCCTTTGCAAGGGATGATGGTTGAGGGAAACCCCTCCCACAATCATCAGAACCCCGGGCAAGGTTCAATACCTATGCCAGGAGGGTCGTCGGGGGAATCCCCAACCAAGGTCCTTGGAATACTATGCAACGAGCAATCCCTACACAAGGCATGCCATCTAACTACGAGAATCAACTGACGATGTAGAATAAAACGCAAGATCCTTTTACTGGATAGGGCCACCACAGTTTCTATAAAATCCCAAAATGAAAGTCAAAATTTTCCTGGAAACCTCATTCCAGGCAAAATATAGGCCCCTCTTTTCATTTGAACCCACCACAACCTAGACTACCTTTCCTGGCAACTCTGCATTTGCCAGATTCATCGAAACTTTTAAACGATTTGATATGTCAGATCTGCTTTGGACCCCCATGCCAACTAAGTTTCCCTTAGACATCCCTAAGTTCGAAGGAAATCCTTATGAGGATCCGGGTGATCATGCTATGAAATTTCATTTATGGTGCTCATCCAACTCATTAAAGGATGATTTTGTTAAGTTTCCTTTGTTTCAGTGCACTCCTATAAGGGGTGTCATGAAATGGTATATCTATCTTGATAGCTCGAAGTATGCTTACTTTAACGACCTAGCTATTGTCTTCTTAAACCATTTCCAGTTACTGGTAAGATACAATGTTGGCACCGAGTTTCTAGCCAACTTCGAGCAAAAAAAATCCAACCATATCTCGTATCACATTCGAGAATGGTAACAACGAAAGAGTTTGATCAAAGTTAATGTGCCTCCCACATTTTTTCTCGTGTGGTTCATAAATTTCTTGGTGCCTTGTGTATCCAAAGACGTCGTGACGTCCATGGTTTTTTCCGAGGAAGATGCTATCATGAGAGACCAAAAACTAGATTTTATTTACTCTCAATCTGGTATGCTATATGAGATCATGCATGATGCACCATAGTCGACTTTCGACAAGACCAAATAGAAGTTTGGGCCTCACGTCGATGGAATAGTAGGATAAACATAGAGAAAGTCTATAGATTAGTTGACTAATCAATTACAACAGTTATCAATTTAGCAGGCTATGGCCAGCCAAACTCATAGTTCAACTTCCCCCATAACCCAGGCGTCAGATTTACACAATGTGTAATCAACAATCACAAGGGTAACCAACAAACTGAGGGAAAGAGGAAATCTAAAAACAAGAAGGGTAACGGGGATAAGAAATCTATGAATAATGTTGGCGAGGGGAAAATTGAAAAGAGGAAGGTAAAGATTCTGTGTAATCTTTAAACGAAAGACCACTTGACTCATCAATTCCCTCAGCTTGAGGAATCCCAAAATCTATTAGCACAGTAACAGCCTGCCGTGTTAACCAACCCTTTTCCACAACGGAAAAATTTGTCTCAATTTTCCTCGTCCACGAACATGCCTGGGGGAGATCAAGGAGCCCCCGTGCCTAATGATAACAAAGGAGTTGAAAATTTTTATATGATGAAGTTTGAAGCTCACCTGCAGACCAAGGCTCATAATTATGGAATGCCAGAATCTTTTGAGAAGGGAAAAGAAGCCTCCAACCCACTACCTCCTCTTCAAATGCTCCAACCCACTACCTCCTCTTCAAATTGAGAAGACTTTGGGAGAAGATACGAATCACATCCCTAAGGGTGTGTTTAAAAAGGATTCTCACAACCCAAATGTAAGGGTTGCTCATAATTACTCCATCATGGAGGATATGGTATAAAATCCTTGTGCAATTTCTACTCTAGAAGTCCTCCAGAGTTGTTCCTCATAGAGGAAAGCATTGTTGTCTGCCTTGGGAGAAACCTAGACTACTAACTTAGGAATAATTGTCTTTGAACCTACATATTATAAACCTCGTCTTCCTCACAACGTCGCTTTTCATATAGTAGTGGTGTATGCCATGAAATCATTGACACAAAAGATTTTCTGTACGATGGTTGATGAGAGTTCCATGACTTGCATAATGTCATTGGCATGTTGGAATTCCATTGGCCAATTTGAGTTATCTCCATCGCCCATGTTGTTATCCGCATTTGACGGTCAATCTTTCAGACCACATGGAATAATTCCTTCCTTCCCTGTGCAGTTGGAGGGAAAAAATGTGAGTGTCGAAGTAGAAGTAGTTGATGCACCTCTCGACTACAATATTTTGTTAGGATGAAGTTGGACCTATGCTATGACAACGGTTGTATCCACCATTTTTTGGGTCGTATGTTTTCCTCACGACGGCCAGATCATAACCGTTGATCATTTATCCTTCTCCTTTCTTGACCCTTCATCAGTGGCATCTAGGGTCCCAGTGATTGACAACCCACAACCATGTACTATCAACTTAGGTGCCAGATTGTTTCCATATTTAATGGGGAATTTTTATTATCCGTCGCCTGCTAAATGATTTCAAGTTTATTTTGGTTTTTCCCAACTATCCAAAGGATGCAATATTTCAAGTCATGTCTTTTAGAATGAGTTACTTTAATAACCCATGGATTTTACCTTCCCCAACGGATTTGATGGAAGGGATAGAATTCCCTGGAATGGAAATTCCCTTATCTGCTACTGAGGTTGCGTGCAATATTGTTCAACAAGCCTTGACCAACCCTGATCCAGCTCCCCCATAGGAGATAGATCCTATTATCGAGTCTATTTGGGCTTGAGACTCTCTCACAACTTATGATCCTTTGGACTTAGTCTTGCCCTCTGATGAGGCAATTTTGGAAGCAATGACTGGGCCAGACAGACCTTGGGATGATCTTCACCATTGATCTTGTTTCCTGTCTGAGCTGAAGATAATAGAGGCAGGAGAGTTCATTATGACCATGAATGGAGATTCCCCTTTTCCTATTAACCCTCTGGCCATGCACGAAATATATGCCGAGGGGAACATGAAAAGTATAGCTGAAACAATTCCTATTGACATCTCTAGAACCCCTAGCGTCATGGAAAACTTCTTCGTCAGAGTACATAGTTCTCCCAAAGAGATTCAAATATACACTGAATTATTTAAAGAGTTTCACGACGTCTTTTCCTGGTCTTATGAGGATATGCTAGGATTGACCCACGTATCATTGAAAATGATATCACAACTTACCTAGATGTTAAGCATGTCCGACAGAAGCTTCACCCAGTCAATCCTCGCAAGGCAAAAATGATCAAGGCTGAGGTAGAGAAGCTCATCAAGGCTGGTTTCATATATCCTATGTAATTGAAGGAATGGGTATCAAATCTTGTTCCTGTCAAGAAAAATAAAGGTACGATCTGTGTATGTATGGAATTTCGTGACCTGAACAAAGCTTTCCCAAAAGACAATTTTCCAACCCCGTTCATTGACGAGATTGTCGATGAATGTGCGGGTTGTGAGGTCTTTTCGTTTATGGACAGTTTTTTCGGGAACAACCAGATTTAGATCAAGCCCAATGTCCAACAAAAAATGACATTTATTTTTCCTTGGGGTACATTCACGTACAAAAAAAATGCCTTTTACCCTTAAGAATGTTGGAGCCACTTTTCAGTGGGGCATGTCGTTTGCCTTCCACAACCTCAAACACATAGTCGAGGTGTATCTTGATGATTTGGCATCACATTCTCGTAAGAGATCGAATCATCCCACCCATTTACAAATTATCTTTGGGATGTGTCACTACTATCAGATTCACCTAAATCCAAATAAGTGTAGTTTTTGCGTGACATCAGGACGCTTGTCAGGTTTTATCATGTCAAATAAAGGGATCATGGTCGATCCTCTAAAGGTTGAGCAAATAGTTCAATTACCTCCCCCGTGCAAAATCCCCCAGCTTCAAATTATATAGGGGAAAGCCAACTTTATTCGGCATTGTTTTTCTAACTATGATGATATTACTAAAGGGTTTATGCATCTCTTGAAAAAAGTGGTCCCATTTTGTTGGGATGAAGCGACTCAACATTTTTTTGAAGCGTTGAAATGTGCTATGATGCCTTCCCCTCTACTCAGTCCTCTGGATTATGGAAATGATTTCTTATTTTATTTGGCTGCCATAGAGTTTACTATTGGCATGGTCTTGGTCCAAGAAGATGACGCGCTCGAAGAGCATGTTATCTACTATCTTAGTCGAGGCTTGGTAGGACCGGAACTCAACTACACACATGTTGAGAAACTTGCTTTGGTAGTTGTTCATGTTGTCCATTGGTTCCGTCATTACATCTTACTTCGCAAGACCATCATCCTGACTGTCATGAACCCTTTTCAATATGTGTTAACATGATGGGTTATCGGTGGTAAAATCAGCTGATGGATAGTCATCCTGCAATAATTTGACTTGGATTTTGTTTCGGCAAAGTCTAAAAAGTCTTTGGTCTTTGTTGAACTAATCTCAGAACTTCTGGTCGAGAGTGGTAATAATTTTCCCGAAGAGTCACCGATTAATGGGGATCTTTTCCTTATTTCATCTTCGGACCCTTGGTATAGAGATATACTTGTGTATCTTCATACTTTGAAGTGCCCATATTCTGCTTCTCGCGATGAGCGTCGGTGAATACTCCATCAAGCGTAGAACTATCTTATCCTCGATAACACTTTATATTGTCGAGGAGTGGATTGCATTCTTTGTCGATGTCTCACTCACAAAGAGGCATACCTTACATTAGATGATTGTCAAATAGGAGCATGTGGCGGTTACCTGTCTGGGTTGACAACATCCCAAATGATTCTTCGCGTTGGATACTTTTGGCCCTCGTTGATCAAATATTGTGTAGAGGCGATCAAGAAGTGCCACCCATGCCAAACCTTCTCTCAGAATATGCAAGCACACCCAACTCCCATGTTCCCAGTTATTGTTGTTGGTCCCTTCACCAAGTGGGGTATTGATTTCACTACATGCAACCCAATTTCAGCTAGGGGGCATCGCTATATCATCATAGTAGTAGACTACTGTACTAAGTGGTTCGAAGCTATGCCGACATTCAACAATGATGGGGAAACGACTGTACTTTTTGTTTTTAACTAGATTATATCCAGGTTTGGTATTCTGAAGGAGATTGTCATAGATCATGGCAATCACTTCCAGAACAAGATGATGTCTGAGTTAACATCAAAACTAGGGTTTAAGCAAGAATATTTGTCATCTTACTACCCACAGGAGAATGGTCAAGTGGAGGTTGTTAATAAGTCTCTCAAGACTATTATTCAGCAGATGATCAATTCAGCCAAGTCAAATTGGCATTTGATGTTGTACTCGACACTTTGGGATTATCGAACCTCAGTCAAGACTGCTACCGGTTTCTCTCCTTTCCAACTCATTTACGGGTTGGAGGTAGTCTTTACCATAGAATGGAAAATCCCTTCTCTTAAGTTGACAGTGGAACTACTACCTGACAGTGCACCACTTAAGGAGTGTCTTTTAGATCTCAAGCATCTCAATGAGAAACGTCGAGATGTAGCCTCGGCCAAAGAGGCTCATGAACAACATGTCAAGTGTTAGTATGATTGGCCCATCCACCCTCGTATTTTCTCCTAAGGCGATCTTGTCCTGGTATATGACCAAGATAAAGATACCTTAGGGAAAGGAAAGTTCAAACCCATGTGGTTGAGACAATTCATTGTCAAGAAGGTTTTAGAAAAGGGTCCCTATCAATTGGTTGATTTTGAGGGTAATGCTTTATCAAAGCCTATAAATGGGCTCTACCTTTAGAAGTATTACACTTAGGTCGGTCTCATGGGTGTGACTTATTGTATATAATGTATATCTTTATTTATACAGTCTTGTCTTTTTGTTTTATGGACATGTAGTTTATTGTGTTTCTTTTCACTGTGGCATATGTCAAGTGAGTTTGAGGTCTATGTTGGGTTCACAAACGGTGCTAGCTGGCACACTCGGAGGCTTGCTTCCATAACTTGTGTGATCTTTACTCCTTTTGTTCAATTGATGTCTTCTAGAGGTATTTTTCTGGGTGAGGCAATCAATAATTTTGACGAGTACAACACTGTAATATAATTACTACGCAATGCATTGTCACATGGTATCTCTCACCTTCGGGTTTACCTATTTGCTCAACTGGTCATGTCTCAGTTAAATGGAGTTTACCATGTCTACGATCCCACCCTTCACCGAATATTCCTTAGGGCATGTCTCTTAGAATACTATTTTGATTATATTACTTATATTCATGTTCCTAGGAGATCTAATAAACTAATTGATATATTGGATATTCAAGTATTAGATTGGCAAATTTCTCACACATAAAAGTAAAAGAACACACATACACACATATGTAAATACATTTGTACAAAATGTTTATCTATAAGGAAAAAATATGTAAATATATAATAATGTATCCAAAAATTATTTCATAAGTACAAAACTCGGACATAAAGCCTCAAATAGAGCCGATATACATCGTTGAGCTCAAGCCCTCACTATAAAATAGAGTATAAAAGGCACCCTTGGCACATAGGTGGTCCAGTACTAACTATGGCCTAGGCCTTTCAGCCCTAGTATAATGAACTACAACATTTGTAAGATTCATAAACAACTGAACCCAAATCCTGGGTACCCCTAAAACACCTGGTTGCATAGCCAGGGGAAGATCCTCTATCTCTGTCATCGACACTGTAAGAGTGAGAGCTGCCAGGTTCCTCTCTACTCTTCACAGTACTCTCTCAGCCTCTTCGGTTGGGGGTCCTCCTACTCTTTCTAGTTTGACATCTTCTCAAGGACGATGCCTGGTCTGGGCAAAGTTGATTGGTCACACTGGTCCCACATCTGCATATGACATATCATTGAGTTAGTACTTTGACATTACCATAAAAATGATAACATTTAAAAATTTAAAAAATTTAATAACTTCAAAATGTGTTTACCTATCTCTCTGCGCTCCTCACCAGGGGGCATGGGAATATCAAGATCCCTTATGAAACTGATCCCTGCATAAGGGTATTCCTTGATCATAGGAATCTAACGAGCCCACCAGTTAAATTTTTTATCATCGAATGCCTCCTATACTCTCCCTGCACCCTGCCGAGGTAACAAAGCTGCCCACTTGAATAATTCTAGAAAGGAGGCAATATGGCCTCATACTATCTCCCTCGGGCTAAGGCTTGGTACTCTCTCGAAAAATAAAGCGCACATTACAGTCCCGAACTCGAAGTTCTTTTTCATTCTTCTTCAACAGTTGGTCAATTGTTTTTCCATGTATCTGAGAATTATAGTGCTCCAGTAAAAAATAGTGGCGTCTAGACACTAAGCTTCACAATGCATCTGTGCACATGAATCTTGATGAAGTGTTGCAGATCCCATTATCCTCCCAATCATGTAGAGTACTATCTGAGGATTGAGGCTAGTGATATTGTGAATTGGCACCTAAGAACCTACTTTCTCAGTGTCGATCTTGCAATACATCCCGATATAATCCTCTATGTTATGCGGTCCTAGAGGAAAGGTCCTCAAGTTGACCGGTTCCCCCCTCCTAAAGAGACCAGTCAAAAAGTAAATATCCTCTATCGTTGGAGTTAGTGATTGGCCCTCTAACATGAAGGCCTATGGATCTGGATGCCAATACTCTATCAAGTGGTTCAGTAGTCTGGGTTGTGCCCTCATGAATGGACACTGGAAAAATTTCCATATACCAC
Organism: Picea engelmannii; assembly: GCA_009831015.1. Lineage (NCBI taxonomy): Eukaryota > Viridiplantae > Streptophyta > Pinopsida > Pinales > Pinaceae > Picea > Picea engelmannii. Next base: position 27,725 of record WSFP011369833.1, read on the forward strand.
ACTGCGTAAGCATGGAAATGGCCCTTAGATCCTCCTCTACCAAGACATCTAACTCTTCATGTTCCCTTTCTCGCCAATGAACATACATCCTGTTGCACAAAATTTGTGAGGTTATCCCTTTATTTCACATTTTTTGAAAGATAAAGAGATGTACACAGGTTGTATTTAAGACAATCGGGTATGTATGCGGGCTAAGTGTTAATTTTCCCGTGTACATATGTGTGTTGGGTGTGGACAACCCAACCCTTTTACAAGGGTGTGCACCCTCCAAAAAATAAATTAAGCAAAAAATAATGAATGAAAATGAAAGAAAGGTCATTTGTACTTATTTGGTTCAGGTTTGAGGATCTTTTGTCCACCGTAGCTCCTTGAATTCATTTTTTGAAGAAGAGGGTTTTTTTACTTTTTGGTTATTTTCCAAATTGCAATGGTTAAAATGAGTTGTCCACCTCTATTTATAGACTTTCCCTAGTTTGGTCCTCTTTTTCCCTATTCTTGGCTTGGTGGGTACTTGAGTTTCTTCTTGAGAGATCTTTGGGTCGTTCTAATGTACTTGTTCTTTTGGTTTGGTGTTTTCATGAGACGGGTTAGACTCATATCATCTCGTGGTAAAAGTTTTTTTTCGACATTTTCATATAGGTTAGGTTCTCACCACCTTGCATTTTTCATATTGTTGACTTTTTCTCTTTTCCATAGGATTGATCCCACCGAAGTGTGACACATAAATTTATATGCTTCTTTAGAAGTGTCGTAATTAGGTGGTAGAGCCTTCCTTTACATGGATGCCCTAGGTAGATCCTTTGCTGCATTTTTTTCATCCATGTTGTGAATTTTTATCCATAGGCTTGGGATTCATTTTAGTTGCACCATGATTATATATCGAAGCCACATTGTTCTTCATATTTTTTGGCTCATAACTGAGGGACTCCCTATGAGCATGGTTTGTTGCCTTTCAGGGTCTCTTAAACTTTGAAAGCAACATCTAACGAGAGCCCATTTATTCTTTTCGATCTCATTTAGATTACTTAAGAAAATAATCCCCCTTGGAGTCTTCTTTAAGACCTTTTCAAACTCTATAAAATTAAAAAGATTGTCGAGTGATATTTTTTCCCTTCATGCTCATCAAACTAAAATTTGAAGGAACATCTGTTCGACGGTAGGTTACCCATTTTTTGGTCTAGACAGTTAATTTATGAATACAGGTATGCCCTAGGATCTTCGGTTCGCTAGGAAAGTATTCTCAGGTGTAATTTTAACCCTTTTTTAGGCCCGAGGGACTAAAGTTTTGAAAAAGGGCCTTTCTCCTTGGTTTTGGTTTATCTCTTTTTCGTGCCTTGGATATTATCTATGAAAAAGGAAACCCCCCAGAGTCCATATTTAAGCTCTTTTCAGACTCCATAAATATGAAAAGATCACTAAGTGACCTTGTTCCTTTCACTCTCGTTAATTGGTCTAGAAGGAATATCTATTTGGCATAAGTTTAACCCTTTTTTTCAACCAATAGATTATCCCGGAAAAAGGTACACCTCGGGAGACATGTCTCACCATGAGAGTTCTCCTAAGTTATATTTTATACTTTGTCGGTCTAAGGAGAATAAACTTGAGTCCATAGTTAAGCTCTTTTCAAACTCCTTAAAATTGAAAATCTGGCCGAGTTATCTTGTGTCTGTCACACTCATTAAAATGGTTTTGAAGAGACATCATTTCGGTATAAGTTTAACCATTTTTCGAACCAACTCGACTAATTACAAAAAGGGAACACTCTGGAGTCTTCTTTTAATGTTTTTCAGACTCTCTAAACATGAAAAAACACTGATCTTACCTTCTTTGGGATCGTAAACCTTCACATGGAAGGATTCTTGTTGTGTCATAATTAATCTCATCACATGTCTCATCCTTGCATCTTTGGCCTAATGTTGGCTTCATGTTGTTATTAAATGAACCTTCAAATCATTCCTTAAATGCAAGCCTTGTAGCACTTTTTCCCTTGTGATATGGCACCTTGACCCATGGAGGAATTTTCTCAAGTGTCTTTATCCCGCACATATCTCCTTGCACCTAGTATCAATATGTTCCATGTGCTTGGAACTAGTTTTATTTCCCATGACACTCATTCCTCCTTTGTAACATAACATTCTTTTATTCTTTTTCAAGATAGTTAAAACTTTGAAAAAGACAAAAAAAAAATATTCCAAAAAGAGGGGATGTGATATACATTTCCTTTTATCGACAACAAGATAGTCTCCCTTAGACAAAGCACATCCTTCCATTTTTTTTCCAAGCATTGGGATCTAGTATAACCTTAGGAAGTTGTTCTCGTTACATAGAGTTGTGTCCTCCTCCATTTGGTTACTCTTCCAAACATATGGAGATTTTGTGGTGTGTCCTGTATCACAGACTTATGTCAATAATATGCTGCCCGAGACTCATCATTTTTTCGTGCTTTTTTCCAAGAGAAGTTTTATCCAACCTAAGTTGGCCATTCTATTGTTGATCTCTTGACCTTCATAAGTCGGTAATCCCAAGAGTCCAGTCAAGTTCGGATTCAAAATCAATGAAGTTATGTGCCTAATGATCAAGATCATTCGATATTTTCGTGACGACATGTATAAGACCTCAAAGTAGTGAGTATTACACTCCTACTGTACTCTTACCTAAGATTTTGAATATCTTGAAGTAGTTTCTCAAGCTATGAAGTCCTCATCTCCAACCATAGGCATCAATGCTTCTTGAATATGCATATGATATTGTACTTGTCTATTGTCAAATGATCTTGAGATGTAAATCCGTTGTGTATTGTTCGCGGCTAAACTTTATATACACATTTATATTTTGTATAGTAATCACATATGACATGGATATGCAGTGTACTTGATTGGAAACCATGCTTAGTTCATCTAGAGCATAGGTATGCTCGCCTCAGAGAGATTATTATTATTTTGTAGATGGCACGCTCACGGACACTCAACTTGGGCCCACTCAACTCTATGCCTTCCCACTGTGTAAATATATTGTAATGTATTTTGGCCATCAGTTTCTCTTGTGACCTCACACATTACGGGGCATATGTTATAGTCCAAAAATTCCTTATCTATGCATACAAGACATTAGTCCTCCCATTTGCATGCTTTTCCAAAATACAACTTAGGCTTCCTTTTAAAAAACCATTTTTTTGGAGAGTGCACGCGCTCTACTGAACTAATATCCCACATACACACACATGTTGCATGTGATTTAGCTTGCATACACACACATTTTTCATGCTATATAGCTCATGTTTACCTCCGAAATTAGCAAAAAATATAAAATTGCGTGTAATTCGACGAAGTTTACGGGCTATGGAGGGTTTCCTAACCATTTTACCCCTTGTATCCCATCCCTAAACCAAATAACCATATTTTTCTCATATAAAAAGAGGTATTGGGGTGTCATTTATGAACATAAGAAAGAGAATAAGAAAATTCTACCAAAATCCCTTCCCTTTCTTAGCCCAAGTTTTGCATCCTATCCTGAGTTTTAGCCTCAGCCTTCCCTTCCATCCTTTCTCCTTATGAAACCCTTCCTCCTTCCCTTGGTGATATGTTGATTGCGAGAAGATAATGTGGGATTGATGCACTTGGATCCATGACAAAGGATCCCAGACTTGGTTCGTGGAGCGGTTGCCGACAAAGGTTGTAATCCTTTTTATTTTAAAATTGAATAAAAGAGTTCATCCTTGTTCCAAAACCCTATGTTTACATTTTTTTTTCTTAATTCATGCATTTATATCTATGT
>ML850971.1:19860-31497 GCA_009831015.1 Picea engelmannii
ATTTTGAAAATAAATGTCCTCACAAAATAAAGGATCAGACATATGATGATGAGGAGAAGTACAAACACAAAAATTTCTTTAAAGAGAATAATTTTAAGAAGAAAACTCTTTGTGTAAACAATGATGATGATCCTTCAGATGATGAAGACAATGAATCCTCTATTGAAGATAAACTAAATGAATTCATTCTTATGGACAAAGAGGATTATGATAATAAAAGAACAGGAAGTGATGCTAATGAAGAAGAAGCTGTGGTTGATATGGAAGGAGAACTGATCAGTGCACTGGAAGATATTGGCAGATTCAGAATTAAGAAGAGAAAACAAAAACAATTGCTGATACAGTTCAAGAAAGACAGTAAAGAACCTGATGAAGACTTTGTCCTACTAAAAGTGGAATTAGAAGAGGCAAAGAAAATCAAAGACATTCTAAAACAACAGTTTTCAGAAAAGAAGGCAAGATGTGAAGATCTGGAAAAGGAAGTAGTGAAAACTAGGAAAGAGTTGGAGAAGTTTCAAGCCTTGTATCATCAAAATCTATCAAGTATCAAAGCCTCAGAAGAATTGGCCACCATTCTGAATCAACAAAGAAACCCAAAGCTGAAAATAGGTCTGGGTTATGAAGAGGGATCAAGTAGTGATCAACCAAGCAACGCATAACCCATCAAGTTTGTCAAATCTACCACCAGTGACAACAAAAAACCTGCAGAAACAAAAGAAGATAATCAACTGCCCAGGAGGAGTAATGAAAGAGGTACCAAAACTAAAACTATAGATCAGAGAAATAATGTACTCTCTGTTCAAAGAAATCATCAACATGGAAGAAATCGACCTTCTCAAAGAAGACAACCATTTTCCAGGTACAAAGGATTTTTCTATGGACATTGTCATTTTTGTTCTAACTTTGGTCACAAAGTTGTAAACTGTTCTTTAAGATTTAAATATGAGCAATCAAAATATTCAAGGAATAGATAACTGCCGCAACAAAGAATGAGACAACCAAGTAACAAACAATCACAGACTACAAATAATGTGATGGCTGGAAAAAGGACACAAGTTAAGCATAACAATCGTTATGATACTTTATTCAATGAACTAGAATGTTACACCTGCCATAATTTTGGACACAAAATTGCAGACTGCCGCTTAAGGAACTATGAGCCAGATTTGAACCCCTCTGCTGAAAATGTCAAGGTTTGGAAGATGAAAGAAAATGACAATTGTGGACTAGTGCTATCAGCCCAAAGACAACAGAACCCCTGGTATATTGACAGTGGTTGCTCCAAACATATGACGGGAGACAAAGGTAAGTTTCTATCTCTAAGTGAAAGCAAATAAGGAAACATAACCTTTGGAAATGATGTTCCAGGTAAAATCAAGGGTAAAGGGATGGTGAGTCTAAGTAATGGCAAAGGAAAAGCCCAACATGTTCTACTTGTAGATGTGATGAAACATAATATGCTCAGTGTAATTCAAATGTGTGATAGCGGATATGAAGTGGTGTTCACTTCCAAGGACTGCAAGATAAAGTCTGTAAACTCAGGACAGGTGGTGGCTAAAGGCATAAGGACAAAAAATAATGTATATGTGCTGAAAGAAGATAGAGAAGAGTGTCATCTAAGAAAACATGATGAGAGTTGGTTATGGAATAGGAGACTTGGACATCTAAACTTTGACCACTTAATCAAGCTCAAAAATCTTGAGGCAGTAAAATATCTTCCGAGAATATCAAAGCCACAAGATTCTATGTGTAAACCCTGCCAAGTAGGAAAGCTAACCAGGACACAGTTTAAATCCAGGAGCTCTACTTCAACAGAGAAGCCACTCCAACTAGTTCATATAGATTTATGTGGACCATTAAGACAGGAAGGCACAGGGAAAGAAAAATACTTCATGCTGGGCATTAATGATTACTCCAGACTTACTTGGGTTTCCTTTCTCAAGGAAAAAGCTGAAGCATTTGAGAAATTTAAAATATTTAAGGCTTTAACTGAGAATCAAACAGGCAAGAGGTTAAAGGAAGTAAGATCAGACAGAGGAGGTGAATTTATGTCAAGTGAGTTCAAGAAATTCTGTGATAAACATGGGATTAAGAGAGAATACACAATCCCAAGAACTCCACAACTAAATGGAGTAGTTGAGAGGCAAAACATAACAGTGCAACAAATGGCCAGGTCAATGATGAATGAGAAGAACATTGGTCAAACCTACTGGGTAGAAGAAATACACACAACGGTCCATGTTCTTAACAAATCCCACCTCAGACCACACACTGACAAGACACCTTATGAACTGTGGTATGGGAGACTTGCTTCAATCAAACACTTCAAAGTCTTTGCGAGTAAGTGTTACATAAATAATAATGATGAGAACCTTGGCAATTATTATGACAGGGCTGATGAAGGCATCTTCTTAGGGTATGCTACAAACAATAAAGGATACATATGCTATAATAAGAGGCTGCATATATTGGTTGATTGTATTGACATAAAAGTTGATGAAGGAATCCCAGTAAGAGAGGTGAACAATACTGAATAAAAAACAAAGGATATAGATGAAGTTGAAGATGAACAGGTCCAAGAATCAGAACAAGAAGACTTTGAGCCAGATGAAGATGAAAATATTTAGACAGACTCAAATCAACATACAACAACAAATTCCTCCTCCATAATCACTCAAAAGAATCATCCCGCAAGTCAGATAATTGGTGAAAAAGACAAAGGTGTACAAACCAGGAGAACGATAATCAAAAAAACCAAACAATCACATATAGCCTTCATATCCATGCTGGAACCTAAGAATTTTAATGAATCTAGCAAAGATGACCATTGGGTTAAAGCCATGAATTATGAACTTGATCAGATTGAGAAAAACAATACGTGGGAGATGGTTCCTAGACCTGAAGGTAAAAATATCATTGGTTCCAAATGGATCTTTAAGAACAAAATGAATGAGAAGGGACAAGTTGTTAGGAACAAAGAAAGATTGGTATGTAAGGGCTATGCTCAAATAGACGGATTGGATTTTGATGAAACATTTGCGCCAGTAGCAAGACTAGAAGAGATCTGAATATTTCTTGCCTATGCTTGTCATAAAAGGTTCAAAGTCTATCAAATGGATGTCAAGTCAACATTTCTAAATGGAGATTTAAAAGAAGTTTATATGGAACAACCAGAGGATTTCAAATTGACATATAATCCTGACCTAGTATGCAAGCTGAAGAAATCCTTATATGGGTTAAAACAATCTCCTTGTGCCTAGTATTATAGACTGGATAAGTATCTCCAAGACAAAGGGTTCAAGAGAGGAATAATTGACAACACTCTATATATCAAAACAGAGGGTAATGACTTGCTCATCATGTTGGTCTATGTAGATGACATCATCTTCGGATGTAATAATGATTCATTGGTACAATAGTTTGCTTCTGCCATGGAGTCTAAGTTTGAAATGTCTATGATAGGGGAACTGTCATTTTTTCTTGGTCTGCAAATTACTCAGAAGTTTGAAGGAATGTTTCTTTCTCAAGAAAAATATCTAAGAGAAATGTTGAAAAGGTTTCAAATGGAAGATTCTAAACCTGTGGGCACACCTATGGTTACTGGATGAAAATTAAGAAAGGATGATGACTCACCTGATGTTGATAAAAGTTCATATAGGTCAATGATAGGCAGCCTATTGTATATCACAGCATCCYGCCCAGACATAATTCATGCTGTTGGAATAGTAGGAAGGTATCACGTAGAACCCAAACATAGTCATTTACTAGCTGTCAAAAGAATATTCAGATATTTGAAAGAAACAATGAACTATGGCCTATGGTATCCTAAGAATCATAATTTTCAATTATCGATCTACTCAGATGTTGATTGGGCTAACTGCATGGATGAAAGGAAAATAATGAGTGGAGGTGTGTTCTTCTTAGGAGATTCTCTAGTAGCGTGGTTGAGTAAAAAACAAGGTTCCATTTCTTTATCAACTACAGAGGCAGAGTACATTGTTGCTGCTACTTGTTGCACTCAGGTATTATGGATGATTCAGACACTTGCAGACTTGGAGGTAAAATATATTTCACCGATCCCAATTCATTGTGATAACACTAGTGCCATAAGTGTGTCAAAGAATCTTGTATACCACTCCAAGACCAAGCATATTCCCATAAAATACCATTTTCTAAGAGAGCAGGTCACCAATCAGATTGTTCAGGTTCATTACATTCCAACCACATAACAAATTGTAGACATCTTTACTAAACCCCTAGCCAAGACACCATTTGAATATCTCCGTTAGAACCTGGGTATCATCCCGTCTCACACCTAAGAGAGTCCATCCTGTTAGGGGGAGTATGTGTTGGTTTCATATCTGATACCTTCGACAAAGTACTGCAACAGATTAGGGGGAGCATGTTTTCTTTGACATTGATGTCAAAGGGGGAGAAAAGGAGTGGAGTGGTCCAGACCGGATGCTATAGCTAGAGGTCCAAATAGATTAGCACAGTCGTTCGGGGTTGCCATCAATTCCAAAGGGGGAGATTGTTGGAAGGTTTATAGTTGGGAGTGAGCTTGTCATTGATGGCAAGAACAACGATGGAAAACAAGCTTGGAAGACATCGTAAGTCCAGATAGGAGGAGCTCACAGATGGAGGACAAATCTCAGGCGTTATATTCGAGCGCGAGGTCTGACCGTCGTTGGATCCAGGAGAACTTGCACGTTCTTTAAAGTGAAAGGAGAAGAAGGCTTACAAAATCCCAAAAGCAGGAGGACCGTCCATCTTTGGGTAGGACACGTGGTCACAGATCAACATTTTGCTGACTGGAAAGTCAAACGAAGGAGGTGCTCTAACCCCTCGAACTCACGATATGAGAGATCACGAAATGATCCCGGTTGTTGAAGCTAGAGGACACATGGCGAGCGATTGGCATTTCGCTAACTGAAAGGTCAAAGGCACAAGGTGCTCTATCCTTCCAACTCGCGAAACACGAAATAACGATATAATCTCAGCCATTGGATCGAGGACAAATCTAGACCATCGATCCAAGAAGGACATGTGGCTAAAGATCAACATTTCGCTGACTGAAAGGTCAAAGGAAGGAGGTTCTCTAATCCCTCGAACTCGCAATATGCGAGATCATGAAATGATCCTGGCCGTTGAAACCAGAGGACACATGGTGAGTGATTGGCATTTTGATGACTGAAAGTTCAAAGGCACGAGGTTCTCTATCCTTCCAACTCACGAAACGCGAAATGACGATATAATCTCAGCTGTTGGATTGAGGACAAATCTAGACCGTCGATCTAAGAAGGACATGTGATTAAAGATCAACATTTCGTTCGCTGAAAGGTCAAAGGAAGGAGGTTCCCTAACCTCTCAAACTCGCAAAACGCGAAATGAAAATATAATCTCAGCTGTTGGATTGAGGACACATTTGGACTGTCGATCCAAGAAGTGACACATGGCAGCCACTCGGCTCATGACATGTCATCGAGTGACGCAAGAGTGACGTCACTCTGGGAGTTTAGTTTCGATAGTTTTAGCATCAACACTCCCCCAAAGTCCCGAAAGCTGAAGTTCTGGGGAGGAGGATAGTCATCTGACCACCATGGATCGTGGACCATTGATCCGAAGAGCGAAGCGCTCAAATGATTAGCGAGTCGTCATATCTTGTGGTCACATCGTCGAGAGTTGGAGAGAAGAGCTAGTGCATCCAAGCTCCATTTTGAAGTTCGCAACATGGAGAGTCGAGACGACTCATCACAGAATCCCTGAAACGCGAAATTGCGAAATGCATTTTCGAATTAGGCTGTGGTCACCGCCAGTGGTCACATGAAGGTAGGAGCGTGCAAGATTTTAGGCTCCATTTCAGATATCAATAATTCCAGAGGAAGGAGTCAAGGAGACTCACGGGTGAATCCTTGAAACATGAAATTGCGAAATGCATTTTCAAATTAGGCTGTGGTCATCGTCGGTGGTCGCGTGAGTGGAAGGAGCTAGCATAACTAGGCTCCATTTCAGGTACCAAGAGTTGGAGGAGTCAAGGGACTCACGGGAGAATCCCCAAAGTGTGAAATCGCGAAATGCACTTTCGAATGGGGTTGTGGTCACAACCATTGGTTCTATCAATGGAAGTGAGGGGAAGGAGCTAGCAAAGCTAGGCTCCATTTCGGAGTTTTCACGAGTGGAGCGAGGAAACTCCCAGCTATATATCCCGGATCGAGAAATCCTGAAACGATTTCTGAATAGGAATTTGGTTATCACCTGAGGCCACACGTGAAAGGAAAGGGATTAGCCAGAAAGGATAAATGCCCAATGTAAATTTTTCCTCAGGAAGATAGAAGGAGAGAAATACATGAACGCGCAAATATTCTCTCAGTAACTGCCAGAAGGAAGTGATTGCATCTGCCAGAGAATTCGAAGAGTCTTCAGGGTGATCGAAAGAGAAGACGAAGAGTCTCGAGGCAACTGCCAGTGGAGTGTAGACTCATCATAGAGTCGACTGATAGATGGAAGTGGGTTGAATAATGTTACAGTCAGCAAAGCCAAAGGATCTCAGGAGAAGGGCCAGTGATGATGAATGCTATGAAGTGTATGCTATGGGATAATGCATGCATCATGCACAAGGTGCACAGAGACTATAAAAATGCAGAATAAAGAAGAGATCTTGTTGTTGTTGTTGTGAGTGATGCATGCGTGTAGAAGCATGATGTGCAAGAGCTGAAGCACATAAGAAGAAAATAACAGAGATGCATATATTTGAGAAGAAGAGAAAGCCGAGGTGTGCATGCTGAGATAGAGGAGAAGATCATAAAGATGAAGAGGATGCAAACATGAATACATTGATGCAGGCAGAGCAGAGCAGCATAGCAGAATAGTGATAAGCCTGGTAAGCCAATGACAACTATTGAATCACTGTAATAAATTGACAGAAATGAAAGTTTTATATTTCAGGGTTGTTGGGAGGTGCTAGGGAGGACTTTTTTCCTTATAATTTCAAGTAGGTTCTTGAACACAGGAAGTTATAGATTCCATCTGGTTGTAGCCAGAGAAACTAGGGTGGCAGGGTGGTGCAAGGGAGAACATTGGTTCTCTGATATACGGGTCGGTGCCTGTATGACTGGAAGTTGGTGCTTCCATCCAGTTGGTGCAGGAACATTCAGGGAGTTGGTACTTCCTTCTAGTGGGTGCTAGAGAAACCAGAGAGTTGGTGCTCTCAGCAAGTAGCAGCTTGAAAACAAAAGGTGGTATCCTCATTATGAGTTGGTGCTCATAAGAATGATAATGTACAGAAAATAATTATCATATAAAGAAGAAGAGGTTTTCACCCTTTATGGGTTTCCTCAAGAATATCTGTCTCTATATTATACATGTGTGTGATTGATGTTGAATAATCTACTGCTTATTTATTGTGATCATCATTGAGAGTGTTGTAATGAGTTTAAAAGTGGATATAATTGTTTAAGCACAGTGACAACTGATTCACTCCCCCTCTCATTTTTTCAACACAGAGGTGGCGGACATAGGAAACAATGATTAGGAATTGGATATTTCATGAACCCGCCAACCCGACGATCCGCGAAAGAGATTCAGACAAATGGAAAAGTGTGGAAAGGGATTGACGAGCTTCAAAAATGGGGTGACAATAGTTGCACAGGAGACGTGAGGACCCGACGGTCAAACTGCATCTCTCGAAACTTCTGAGTGCAAACTGTGTAACGGGGAAGAGGGTATGATGTGACAGTCTGGTTGTAAATTTGTATATCGCGGAAGTGTGAGTGCTCTTTTGAGTTGACGGAAAAATGGAAGTGCATCCTAGAGCCCGCCTCCCTGGGAATCTGCAATCAGAAATGTGGCTAGGTATGGAATGGGGAGGTGGTCGGTCGGAGTCCGGGTGTTGTTTGTAGGCAGTGGAACAATGGAAACACAATATTGAACCCACCTATTCGAAAAACCGCGAGCCTGAAAGTTACTACAATATGAAACGGGGAAGCGATCGGTCGAGCTGGTGATATAAAAGTAAGTGAAATCTGAAGACGTGAATCCGCCAACTTCCGCACCTAGAAATTTTATGAAAAATGAGTAATACATACTAAATATGTACTTCTATAAAGTATGACCATGACATTTTATAGAGCATGTACAGTTTTTGGATCGTGGGTTCTCGGGCTGGCGGGCTCAAAATTGGGCCTCTATTGTTCCATGCCTTACAAATAGCACTCAAAATTCTGCGATATACAAATTGACAAGCAGACTTGCGGGCTGGTTGGCTCAACATTGCACTTCTATTGTTCTGTGTCCTCCAAACAATACTCGGAGTTCCGTGATATACAAATTGGTAGATGGACTCCAGGGCTGGTGGGCTCAGGATTGCGATTTTTTATGGATGGTGATCCCTATCAACTATCTAACATTATCTAAAAACATTATTTTCAATACTAAATTATTAATATTAAATATTGAGATTGTACAATTTAATTAGACAAAAAAGTTTGTACAATATGAAACGGGGATGCGGTCGGTCGGGCTGGTGATATAAAAGTAAATGAAATCTGAAGATGTGAATCCGCCAACTTCCACACCTAGAAATTTTCTGAAAAACGAGTAATACATACTAGATATGTACCTTTATAAAGTATGGACATGAGATTTTATATAGCATGTACGGATCTCGCATTCCATACTTGGCCACTTTTTGGATCGTGGGTTCTCGGGTTGGCGAGCTAAAAAACGACCCTCTATTGATCCGTGTCCTACAAATAGCACCCAGAGTTCCGCGATATACAAATTGGCAAGCAGACTTGCGGGCTGGCTGGCTCAACATTGCACTTATATTGTTCTGTGTTCTCCAAACAACACTCAGAGTTCTGCGATAAACAAATTGACATACGGACTCCAGGGCTGGTGGGCTCAGGATTGCGCTTATTTATGGATGGTGATCCCTATCAACTGTCTAACAATTTCTAAAAACATTATTTTGAATACTAAATTATTAATATTAAATATTGATATTGTACAATTTAATTAGACAAAAAAGTTTGTACAATATGAAACGAGGAAGCGGTCGGTCGGACTGGTGATATAAAAGTAAGTGAAATCTGAAGACGTGAATCTGCCAACTTATGCACCTAGAAATTTTCCGAAAAATGAGTAATACATACTAAATATGTACCTTTATAAATTATGGACATGATATTTTATAGAGCATGTACGGATCCCGCATTCCATACTTGGCCACTTTTTGGATCGTGGGTTCTCGGGCTCACAGGCTAAAAAATGGACCTCTATTGCTCCGTGTTCTACAAATAGCACCCAGAGTTCCGCGATATACAAATTGACAGGCGGACTTGCAGGCTGGTTGGCTCAACATTGCACTTCTATTGTTCCGTGTACTCCAAACAAAACTCAGAGTTCAACGATATACAAATTGACAGACAGAGTCCAGGGCTGGCAGGCTCAAGATTGCAATTGTTTACAGATGGTGATCCTTATCAACTATCTAACATTATCTAAAAACATCATTTTCAATACTAAATTATTAATATTAAATATTGATATTGTACAATCTAATTACATAAAATTATTAAAGGATTTTAAATATGGGTGTAAGTGTGTTCTTGACACATTCTTCCATGACTGTAACATATTAACTTAAGTATTAAACTTCAAAATACACAGACTGTCAATGAGAGGTGATCTGGTCGTGGTGTGTAGGAATAGGCCTAGCACCTTCAAAATTATCATTCTCCAAATATCTTATTATATAAATTTTACAAGGAAATTGTACTAGGACTAGACATGGCGGCAACAATGACCTGTGAATTCATCATGTAAAACATAAACCCTAATTTAGTGGAGTATTCGATTTGTTCCCAGTGAATATGGATGCTCATTAGGCGAGAATTCCTTGCTTACAACATTCATTTGATACCTCATATGGATCTTCAACAAAATTTGATTTTTCTTCTTGTAGAAAAAGTTAATTATGAAAAGATGAGAGAGGTCGCTTACCATAAAATAAAATACAAAACTCCGCATAACACATAAAATTAAAACAAGACATAAAATAACACATACAAAACTCCGCATATGGTCCGCATTTCATATGTGGCTCACCAAACAGACCACCTTCCAAAGCTCAAAAGGTTTCCAAGATGACAATCTCGGTGAGAAGGACCAAAGTTGATCGATCCTAGAGCTAATCACGTCAATAGAAGCAAACCTTGAAACCACCAATTGTGAATATTGCAAACAAAGATGGCCAAGGCTTGGCCTTTACATTCCAATAAATTGGGAACCCTTCCGCCCCCCCCCCCTCTTGCATATGGTCATTTTCTCTCTTATATCATTTCAAATTTTGTCGTTAAATGAACTTATCCCTTGTGTCGATGAAGAAAGAGGTTCGAATTCCTCCAAATTTTCCATATTTGACCTTCATGAAGTTAGCCCATATTGCTTGGGATTTGGATTGCACCCTTGAATCTTTTATGCACATCCTTTCTAATGGTTTGGGCTTCAAGCCCTCCTTTGGCCCCATTCAAATCATCTTGGAAAAACTTTTGACCCTCTTTGCCTCATTTGTTGCAACACCCAAAAAGATCCTTTCCATTACATCCAAGGAACATGGAACATGGCAATTTAAGACAACATTATAGACCACAACATTCAGTTCAAGCCGAGGATCTCAATGTAGAAAATCCTAATCTAGGGGTCCATCACATTATTATATAAATCAAGGTATTACTCACATTTGATATGTAAAAAAAATATATAAGTGTTCCACATTTTTCTCTATTGCCTCAAAGAGATGATACAAAATACGAGGGAAACCATTAGCCTAATTATCCCATCATGAGATTGTAAAACTACTCATTTGTGATCAATTATAAAGACACCCACACACGGTTTCATGATATCGAATCCTATTACTGAGTGATGAATAGTTTACAACCCTATAAATTATTAGAGATGTGGACACACACCCTACATTATAGATAAGAAAGAAAAATGAGTGTGGACAATGTTGGCACTAGCACTAAAAAGAAGAGAACAATAGTGAAGAGAATAGAGTAGGGAGAACATGGGACTCAATGTATATAAATTAAGGATATAGTTGAAGATATTGCTATGACATTATTAATGGATATAGGGGGATCATCCCATATATAAACCCCCATCCTCTGGATCAGAAAAACACAATAGTGGTAAGAAATATAAAAATAAATAACTTGCGTTGCGTTGTGTTTGGGCGCCCATCTTGTGAACTCACCTTGCGTTGCGTTCGGGCGCCCAAAATTGGTGAGGCCATATTAAAAAATATACCTCCAAGACAAAATTGGTTCTTATCCATCCTTCGGCTCATCTTTTTGCCTAGTGCTCCCTTGTGTGGTCATTTTCGTTACATCTCTTCATGCGTTTGGGCGCCCATCTTGCGAATTGGCCTTGAGTTGCGTTTGGGCACCCACCTTGCGAACTTGCCTTGGGTTGCGTTTGGGCGCCCATCTTGCAAACTCCTCTGGCTCGTCTTTTTTCCTAGTGGTCCCTTGTGTGGTCATTTTAGTGTGGATGTGCGATTCCTTGAGTTATATTACACACACACACACACACACACACACACACACACACACACACACACACACACACACA
>ML850972.1:0-15309 GCA_009831015.1 Picea engelmannii
GGGTGGGACTACCTCGGGTATCTTGTACAATTTCTTGTTCAAAGTAATAATAACACTGCGATGCCTAGACTCGTATACAACATGAAGTTTCCATAAATATGGTTAGCCCAAAAGAACATTACAAACTTCAAGAGGGGAAACATTACACAATACCTCATCTTTGAAGGGCTTGATGTTGTATGACAGGTAACATTGTTGGTTGACGCGGATGTCGCTTCCTTGGTGGAGCCATCTAATGGTGTAGGGTTGCGGGTGCGGCTTTGTCAGTAGGGTGAGTCACTTGAAAACCTCTATTGAGATGAGTTTCTTCTAGCTACCGCTATCAACAATGAAGTGCAGTGGGGTACCCTTCACCCACATTTGTGAATGAAAAAGGTGCTCACCTTCCTCTCGCTCATCCGGTTCACCGGGATGGATCTTGGTGGTAGAAACAGTAGCACTAGGTTCTGCGTCTATGATCTGTCTCCACCTTTTCTATTCTGACTCAGAGTCGGAACCCGCATCTGATTCAAGGGCTTTCACCTCAACCACCAGCAACTTCTTCGAGTGGCAGTCAATAATGTTATGCCAGGGGCTCTTATGAAAGTCGCACCACTTCCTGGTATAATTCTTTGTCTTTTCGGTGTCCTTCTTTGCTTGTTGTCTAGACTAGTTATCCTAAGGTTGTCCATATTTTCTCTGTCCTTTGTTTTGCGGGTTGGGGCTGCCCTTTCCTATATTTTGTTGTGAGGGGTTCCAAGGCCCAAATTTCTGCATCTTTTGTTGAGCTTCTTCTTGTTTTTGACAGCATATTGGTAGGTCACACCCAAGGATGAGATGTCCAAAAACTCCATTTCGGCCTATATGTGTCTATGTAGACTGTTGTGATACTTGAGGACCAGATGTCACTCAGAATATTTGATACCCATCTTGGTGTGCAAGGTATGGAAGATATCTGTGAACTCGGGCATCGCTTGATCTCTTTCCTGCCACAGCGTGGTCCATTTTGTGTATAGGTCGTCATAACTTCCAAGAGGGTAGTATTTTTCCTTATAGCACCCCTGAAGGACTCTCAAGTGACTGCGACTGTAAATAATGAGGGTTCCTCTCTTTCCTTTTGCTCATAGAAATTTTCCCACCAATCTTTGACATGGGGGACGGCTTTGAGGAGCTCAAAAGTAATCTTTTCTATATTCGAGAAGTTATGGATATAGAAATACCCTTCTAGCAGATTAAACCATTTTTCTATTGCACCTGCATCTATCTGAACTTCAAACATAGGAATATCAAAGTTTATTTGTACCTTGAAGGGGGCGGCGCTTTCATTTGAGGAAGATGTGTCACCTGTTGGTAGTCATCGAAGGATTTGCACAAAACAATCCATCATATCGTTCTCCTATTGCGTGAGGGATTCCTCGAGCAAAACTTTGAAGGGATCTCATGTCCTGTCATCTTTCTTTTCTTCTACATGATAGGTCATTTGGGTGTCTGAGATATTTTGTCCTCAAGAGAAACAAGCTCAAGACCCAATTCTTTGTACCCTAACCTCTTTGGGGACATGCATTAAGAACGATAAGGAGTAGACCGCTCTGATACCAATGATCCATAA
The DNA here is from genome assembly GCA_009831015.1 of Picea engelmannii. Taxonomy (NCBI): domain Eukaryota; kingdom Viridiplantae; phylum Streptophyta; class Pinopsida; order Pinales; family Pinaceae; genus Picea; species Picea engelmannii. The sequence goes on from ML850972.1 coordinate 1,589, forward strand.
TATATTTGCAGAATGAAATAGATACATATTATTATCAAAAGATGCTTAACATGGAATAACATATATACAGTAAAATTGGTTTCTATTCAATAAGGAAATAAGTTGAAACTGTAAAATGCAGCGGAAACAAGCTTTCTAGAATGGTGGTGGCTTATCTCTGAGAAGAGATGTGACAGTTGCGCTCATTCACAAGAATATTATTACAATGAGGATCTAAAGGCCTTTTTGCAATAAACATGAATGTCAAAAACCCTAGACATCCAAAAAACCTAACCCAAGGCAATGAAGCGCCAAAAGTCATGTGGGCCCCGTTTGGGTAAGTTAATAGATCAACTTCTTGGGGTCGTAAATTTTGCATACGATCTATGTTTTAGGTGCGTGATAGCCCGTTGAAAAGGTCTATTTGAGGACTACACATTCTGTTGTTGTCTATCAAATTTCATTTTGACTGTGATGAGCCCTAAAAAACGTTGTTTAGGGCCTCAAAACGGCCCTGCAAGTCAAGGACCCGAAAACTACAGAAAAAACTGCCAAACTGGAAAAATGCCAAAATGAGCCAATTGGAATAGGTGGGAGGCCACCGAAATCCATCTATATCACTGTCAGTGCACCATCCAGAAAGTGTTAGTCCAATGGAAAGATACACCTTCAGAATATGCCACCTGGGAGACAACCACTATTCTACAACAATTCCCTCATCTAAAGTCTTGAGGACAAGGTTGTTCTTCAAGGGGGAGGGCATGTTAGCGACCTAACCTCCCTAACCCCTCACGTAGGTAGAGTAATATAATTCCATTTAATAAAGGCCAATATTAATAAGGCCTAGCCATAAGGAAGAATAAGTCAAATGTAAGAAGATCTAATAGAAGCTTCCACTTCTAGAAGGATCTTCCTCTAGATTATTCTTTTGGATAGATAGATTTAGTATAAATAGAAGTAGAGGATGTGAGAAATATTGTCCTGGATATTATTGTAATAGATCTCTGCTCTGTTGGAGGTTTCCCCCTCGAAGAGGCAAGTGAAAATTGCTATTAGTAATCAAAGTGCTCGTTCTAGTGTTATTATGGTATTATTCTAGTATTTTTATGATTATATAATTGTTTCTCTACCATTTATAGCTAAAATATTTATGTTCCGCATACTATTTTATATCTGGAATACTATAGATGCCCTCAAAAATAATGAAAAATAAGATCATTCTGAATTTTTGGGTGGGTTTTTCGATTGGGCTTGCTTCCCACCGTCCCTATGCTCGTACAAAATGGATTCCAACTTCCCTAACCCCTTAGGGAAGATATAAAAGCACCATTGAGAGATAGAATAGGGACAAGTCTTTTAGTGTAAGGTTATGCTATTGAAATCTAGCAAGTTTACCTATTCCTTTAATCCTCTGAGTATCATCCCCTAATCTGGAAACTCCTTTTCCAATGTTTCTTCCTTCTTATATAGTCATAAGGTGTATCCTTATCCTTATTGGGATATTCAAGGAAGAGCATCATCGCTCAGTAGAATCTTGAAGGATCTGTGGAGGAACTCGGGTAGTTGGCTCTGAAGCAGTGCCAAAAGCAAGTCAGGGTGTAACTAACTTTGATATTTGGTGTTAATAGAAGAGTTCTCCTTCCCTACAATTTTGTGTTCATTGTAATAATTGTATGTTATCATTATTCATACTTGCCTTGAATATAATACATGATATATACGTTACTTGATTAGATAACTACCTCATTGTAGCATTTGTCTTGATTTAATTTTCCAGGCTTGTTCCTGCAAAAGTCAGGAGCACTTCAAAAAACATGAGCGGGGATCGACATCAAATGAAGGGCTTAAGGTGCACACTTTCTCCTTCTCTCTTTCCCTTCTCTCTCCTAGCGAAAAGTATTTATTTTTCGGTTTTCTCATTTGTTTGTGAGGGGAGATTTCAGTCTTCTCAATCCAGTTTTGATCTGTTGTGACTTGACCCAAAGTCATGGGGGAAATATCCCATCAACAAAATTGGTGACCATACTGGGGATACTCCTAGTTTGAGTCAATTTGTTTAGGGTCCCTTTCCCTTTCTTGTTGCTTCCCTTGTTGTGTTTTCTATATTTTTTGGGTTTTTCATAGAGCTTTAGCTTCTTAGGATTTGTTTTCAAGTTCTGGAACCCCTCTTCTCTGGAGAGGCCTTTTAATTTTCTAAAGTTGTCAATCCATCCGCATGTTGCTTCTCTATAACCTGCATGCATCCGCGAGTTGTGCTTCTACAGCCCACGGATATACGCAAGTTAAATTGCACACAGTTGTCGACCTATGTTGAAGTTGAGTTTTTGAAAAAATATATTTTGCTTATGGGTTTGGTGTTTGGTTTGGTCAATTCTCTTGAGTGTCCTGAGTCCCTTTTTGGCTTTGCTCTGTACTGAAAAAGTTTAATATATAGAAGAAGAAAAAGAAAAACTTTGTGATTGTCATTTCTGATTATAAGGTTCTTAGGTGTTTGAAGCTTCAATCTTGTTTATATGGAGGTCTTTCCAGTTTCACTGAATTTTCAATGGATTTAGGTTTTTTTTTTCTCTCGTTATACCTACTTTCCTTTGTTTGAAAAGGAAAAAGAAAATCTACCTTTATTTGATTTTCATTTCTTTTGAAAAAACGAAAAACAAACAAAATACGCTTGTTTTCTTACATATCCTTTCTTGAACCCTTTCCCCTCATCATTACAAGAAAACAGTTATTTATTTAGCATTCGGGTAGTTATATTTCCATAGCACTTTAGTAGTGGTATCCTTTCATTGGAAAAAGAAAAGAATCTAGTTGTGCAAGTTTTGCATTCTTGTTTGAATTGGGTTTCTAAAAGAAATTTGCAGTGTACATTTCAAGGTGTCTCGATTCTTGCATTCAAAATGTTGTGCTTTCATTGAAAAGAAAAAGAGTTTGCTTTGTAAGCATATTTGCATCCATTTTTCATTTGAAGAAACTGCATTGTGTTCTTATTTTGCATTAATTTTGGATTCATTCAGAACATCACCAAAGTTGCATCTGCACCCTTTATGAGTAAAGAAAAACCCATTAAAATGAACGCTTAACTAATATATATTAGAAACTTTCATTTTTCTAGGGTGAATGAACAAGTACAGGTTAGGGCCTTGGTGTAGGTTGGAGAGTAAATTTCTCCAAGGCCACTAAACCAACATAGGTGTTTGAGATAGGGAGTGAAGAATCTAGTTGTAGTATAGGTTTAGTCTGGAATATCCTCTAACACAGGAGTTAAACACAAGGTCACGTAAGGAATAGTCGAGGATATTCCCCTCTAGAATTGGACTGAGCATAGCAGAGAGATTGTGTATTGGGGGTTTTAATTGTACCCATACCTCTATGAGAGGATGTGCTTTCAAGGCTTCGTAATTTGCTACCCTGCCCACACATTCGATCTCAACTGTCAATTGTACCCCCTGGGCACCGACTGTGAGCTGGTAACCATAATTGATTCTCCTAGTATATTAGAAGGTGACTACGGGGGTTTTTCGTAGCACCTAGAACAAATTTTTCATCACACATTTCAATACTACTAGAGGGTACCTCGCGAAGCGATGACACTTGCACCGAATAAGGCTAATCTGTGGAGGTGAAGATAACTACTTCTCATACCTTCATGTGTTGGCCCACAGGACTTAATCAACCCGTGCATTTGTCTGGAAAGGCTCGATCCCACTTTTTTGTTATTCTGGTCCTAAGACCCAATCCATTTGAGTCAGAATCTTGACAAAGTTGTTTTTGTTTGTCTTGTATTTTAGGGATTTGTAGTGATGTGATTGGTGAATGTAGTTCAACTTTAGGAAGGCGAGTAGATTGTCACCAAGAGTTAATCACTCAAAGTGGCTCATCAACCACCCCAAAGATCAAGGATAATTCAAGGCCTTCCACCTGAGGAAGAGGTTAGAAATAATTATCCCCCGCCTCCACAAAGGCATCAGCTTGATCCATACGGCATTTTCTTATCGATCAATTAGACCGAGATGTAGGCATTGACCCTCTATAAGTAAACGCTCCAGAACCAGAGGAGGTAATCATTGAGGATCTTGGATATGAGGAGTTCTCTACACACTTTAATCCTCCATTACTTGGGAATTTTCCATTGCCAGTCATACAAGTCCTACCTCTCAGATTAGACCTCGCTAATATTATCCCTCTCCATTGGGCCACTATGGACGCACTCTGCTAGTGTTAGGGTCAGGAGCCCATGAAACTCCCACCTCGACGATCGTTACTAGTGGAATATTTACTCCCAGTATGTCCAACCAAATGATGGGTATGATTCAATCCACCATCACCATGTCAACCAACAACATTCCCTCAATGATCGTTGGTCCCACTTGAATTTCGAGTGTAGTTGCATCGTTTACATCGACAATGAACACTTTTTCATACATAATGTCATTGATGGATGCACTTAATGCATTGGTTAGTTCTGATCCAACGTCCTAGTCTTCAAATGTTGGTGTAGGGAGCACTCCAACTCCTTACCAAGTCGTTTCTTAGGGTGGAGGTCACATTCCTACGTCAACCCCATTCGTTGGAAGTGGAACTTTCCAATATTTCAGCCCTAACCCTACATGGGGATGGGGAACCTCTATGGGTAGAGGATCTCAATCCACTAGTATTTTGTCTACATCAACCATGTTCACACTTTATAGTGGGTTTGAGAGTAACCCTTTCACTGCATCCATAGTGTCGGCAGGGGGCAACCCCTTCCAAGGTCAATCTATCCCCTGGCTAAGCACTTTTTCCTCTCCAGGGGTGTCGATGGGGAATACCCTTATCCAAGGCCAATGGAATCCCTCGCAAGGGATGTCGCAAGGGGGAAAACCCTTTCCCGGTCAATCTACCCCCATGCTAAGATTTTTTTCTTTATATGGGGGGTCCACTAGAGGAAACCCCAATTTTCCTTTTAGGAACCAAATGGGTGGAGGATTCCCTTTATTTAAACAAGCTCAACAAGGTTTTATCCAAATCTTTAGTTCAACCGCAAACTCTTTCTGGCAACCTAGTCCCATTTTAAACCCAGGACCTTCTTTTCAGGCTGCAAATCAGTCAATGACATAGCCTCGGCTACCATTTCTGGCAACGTTGCATTTTCCAAAATTATCCAAGTTGATGAATGACCCCATTCATCATGACCCTAGATATTCCACGGTCTCAATAAAACTGCCTTCAGACATACCCAAATTCAAAGGGAAAAGTGGCAAGGATTCACAATACCACGTAACGACGTTCCACTTGTAGTGTTTGTCCAAATCACTTAATGATGATTAAATTCAATTACATGTGTTCCAACGCACTTTTACTAGAGGTGTTTCCAAGTGGTACATTGAACTTGAAAGGGGGAAGTACTCGACGTTTGGTGATTTAGTCATGGTTTTCCTAAACCATTTCCAACTCCTTGTCCGGTACGACGTCGGGACAAAATTGTTGGCCAATTTTTAGCAAGATAAGGCCACACACATTTATGGTCATATCCGGGAATGGAGGAGAAGAAAGAACTTGATTAAAGCTATGATTCCAACAGATTTCCTCCTTGAATGGTTCCTAAAATCTCTACTCCCATACAATTCTAAAGATGTTGCGACTTCAGGAGTGTTTTCGGAAGAACAAGTGATCTTTCGGGCATAGAAACTAGAGCTCATTTACTCTAAATTGAACATGCTCTATGAGACTATGTCGTATGAACTGTGGTCTACTCTTGACTTGGAAAATCCAAAGTCCAACCCACATGTTGATGGCATAGTGAGTTCTTCTCAAGCAAAAGTCGCAGACCTGGATACAAACCAGAATGAAAAAACTTGTTATTCAACAACCTGTGGTTGGTTCGGCCTCTGGCTCGACCACCCCCTCCACCCAGTATTTTGATGTAAATTTTTTGAAAATTAAGACTTCGAAGGGTCCTCAACAACCCAACAAGAATAAAAAAAGCAAGGGTAAGAAGGGTAGTGGGGACAATAACAAAAAATATGATAAGAATGTTAAGGGGGGTAAAGATGAAAAAATGAAGGTGAAATTTCCTTGTAAGCTTTGTGATGAATATCACCTTACACATCAATGACCACGGATGGAACAATACCAATGTCTTATAAATTTGAATCAACAGCAGTAGCTTATTGTGTTGAAGAATCCCTTTCCACAAGGACAGAATTTGCAGGGTGATTCTTCCAACTTCAACCCACAAGGGGGCACTTCAAGTGTGCCTCCATCTGATGGATATCAAGGAGTAGTGAATATGATTAGCCATTCGAAGCTAAGGGACATAGACTTGTTGACTAGATATTGGAATTATGAAAATCCAAAGTCGATCGAGAAGGGCAAGAAAGCTTCAGAATATAAGGCCCCTCTTCACATAGAAAATCTTGAGAAAGAGACAACGTCGCACATACCTAAGGTTGTCTATAAATTGACAATGCATAACCCCAATGAAAGAGCCGCCCCAAATTATTATATTATTGAATATTTGGCTCAAATTCCTTATGCAATGTCCACTTTAGAGGTGCTCCAAAGTTGCCCCTCGCAGCACCCTACATTACTGTCTTCCATAGGAGCTGTTGATTCCTCCAGTCAACTCGTAATGAATTTCAATGTTACTAACATGATTCCCCACCTTCCATATCATGTAGCTTTCCAGGTTGGTGTTGTTTGAAACAATATTTTTCCTAAGAGAACTATTGTTGATGAGGGTGCTTCAATGTGCGTAATGTCCTTGTCATGTTGGAAAGTTATCGGTTTTCATGTGCTTTCCCCCTCTACTACCCTCTTGATTGCTTTCGATGGATGATCATTTTGACTGCATGGTCTTATTCCTTCTTGTCTAGTTAAGCTAGGTGCAAAATCCATTTGTGTGGAGGTTGAAGTAGTCGATGTGTCGCTCGACTCTAATCTGTTGTTAGGAAGAAGATTGACACATTCCATGAAAGTTTTCATCTTGACAATATTTCAGATTATATGCATTCCCCACAAGGGAAGAATTGTAACCATTGATTAAGTGGTGTCCAACCTTTCTAATGCGGCAGCTAGCCCAAGGTCCACCATCCCGTGGATCGAAAACTCTCAGGCAGAAAATGAGAGTATCGGTTGTGGAATCTATCCTTTGCTTATGGGATCTTTTGATTTTTTCCCATCGATTTCGTATGTCTGTGCCACTCTAATCGGCTTCCACAAGTCAGGTTCTAGGACTTTCGTCAATAGGATCACTTCATTTAGAATGTCGTATACACATGATCCATGGATGCTACCCTCACCATCCAGTTTGATTGAAGGTCGAGTCCATGCCGGGATAGATGAACCTTGTCTGCAGTTGAATTAGCTTATCAAGCCATTCAATGGGCCATGACAAACTCAGATCAAACTACCTTAGTCACGGAGGAGGATGATCTTTTTCCCGAGCCTGTTTAGGCTCAAAACTCTTCAATCTCCAAACATTGTTTAAACATTGTATTTCCATCAGATGAAGCTATTATCGAAGCAATAGTTGGAGTTGAAAGGCCATCGGGGGGTATGCATCAATGATCATATTTCCTCGATGAACTCATTCATGTAGAGAATGGATATTTTAAGTCATCCATCATTGGAAGTGTTGATAGGAGAGTCAATCCCTTAGCCAGACATGGTGTCTACACCGAAGGAAATATGGCTAATATATTAGAGATGATCCCGATCAACATCTCTAGGAATCTTGATGTCGTTGAAAATGTCTTCATCGGAGCAGAATGCTCACAAGAAGATATCTTTCAATACATGACACTTTTTAAAGAGTTTTGACATGTGTTTGCATGGTCTTACGATGAAATTCCTAGCATCGATCCTCGAATAGTTCAACACAAAATTTGAACCTAAGAAAACACAAATCCGGTTCGACAAAAGTTGAGACCTGTAAACCCTAGGAAGGTGGCAACAATCAAAGAAGTGGAAAAGCTGCTTAATATGGGTTTCATCTACCCTATGCTTTTGATGGAATGGGTCTCCACCCTAGTTCTAGTTGATAAAAGGTAGGGTACAATTTGTGTATGTAGAATTTTCGGGACTTAAATAAGGTAGGGTCCCAAAGATAACTTTTCGACACCATTCATCGACCAGATCTTAGATGAGTGTGTCGAGATTGGAATCTTTTCATTTATTGATGGTTTTTCCTGTTACAACCAGATTGAGATTCATCCTGAGGACCAACACAAGACAACCTTTATATGTCCCTGGGGAACCTTCGCTTATAAGAATATGCCCTTTGGTCTTAAAAATGTTGGTGCTACATTCTAGGAGGCCATTATGTTAATTTTTCACAACTTGAAGAATATAGTGGAGGCATACTTAGATGATCTTACAACTCATTCTCATAAAAGAGCCCAACATCTCTTACACCTCCACTTGGTTTTTGAACGATGCCATTACTATCAGATCTTATTGAATCTGCACAAGTGTATATTTTGTGTGACCTTGGTCGTCTTCTTGGATTCATCATTTTTACAAAATGAATCATGATTGACCCCTAAAAGGTTGAGGCAATAATTCAGTTGCCTCCCCCGCGTACGATTAGACAACTTCAGAGCCTATAGGGAAAGGAAAATTTCTTTTGGCGATTTGTGTTGAACTATGCCATCATCAAGATAGGCTTCATGCACCTTTTCAAAAAAGGGGTACCATTTTATTGGGATGAAGCCACAAAACATTCATTTGATTTGTTAAAAAAATATTTGGTTTTGACTCCTTTGTTGAGCCCCCCCAACTACAATCGAGATTTCTTGTTATATTTGGCAATAGTCGAATCCTCGATTTGCATGGTTCGTGTTCAAGAAGATGATGATATCTTGGAGCACGTCATCTATTATTTAAGTCATGGATTGATGGGTCCTAACTCAAGTATTTGCACATTGAAAAGATGGCACTGAAAATGTTTCATGATATCCAGCGACTTTGACACTACATTCTGCTACGTAAGACAACCATTATTGCCACCATTAATCCTTTCCAGTACGTTTTGACTAGGCAAATTATTGGCGGTAAGTACAAAAATTTGATTGTTGTGCTTCAAGAATTTGATTTGGATTTTTCATCTGCAAAGTCTAAGAAGTATTTGGTCTTTGCCGAGTTAATGTCAAAATTCCTAGTTGAGAATGAGGAAAGCGAAATGACTAACTCATTTCCAAATGAGTATATTTTCCTCATATCTTCGTCTGAACCATGGTATGGAGATATTCTTATATATCTCTAGACTCTGAACTTCCCTCCGAACTATTCATGAGATGAGCGACGATGAATTCGTCACATGGAAAAACTACCTCATTATCGCAGACATGTTGTATCGGCATGGGGTGGATTCGATTCTTCATTATTGTTTGACTTTTGAAGAAGCAGAGGTTGTGTTAAATGATTTCCATAGTGGAGCATGTGGTTGTCACCTATCTGGGTTGGAAACAACCCAAAATATTTTGCGCATCGGGTACTTTTGGCCCATGATCTTCAAAGATTGTATCGAGGCAGTCAAGAAATGTCACCCATGTCAGATATTCACTAAGAAAATATGTGCACATCTCACTCCCATGTTTCATGTTATTATTGTTGGACCTTTCACCAAGTAGGGGGTAGATTTTATGACATGCCAGTCGACCTCAACTAAGGGGAATCATTACATTATCGTGGTTTTTGAATACTTCACCAAGTGGGTCGAGGTTATGCCAACATTTTCTAATGATGGCGAAATTGCAGCACCATTCATGTTTAATCAAGTCATATCTAGGTTTGGGGTTCCAACGGATATTGTCACTAACCATGGAAGTCACTTTCAGAACCGCATGATGACAGAATTAGCATCAAATATGGGTTTTAGGTAGGAGCATTTGTCTCCCTACTATCCTCATGCCAACGGTCAGGTTGAATCCATAAATAACTCATTAAAGATGATATTAAGAAGAATGGTTAAATCAGCCCAAATGAATTGGCACTTGATGTTATATCCAACATTATGGGCTTATGAGCTCACTCCAAAATGCTACAGGTTTTTTTCCTTTTCCACTTGTCCACTGAATGGACGTAGTTTTGTCAATTGAATGTGAGATCCCTTCATTAAAATTCATGGTTGAGATCCTTCCTGATATGACTCATATTTAGGAGCACTTAGTTTACCTTGAACATCTTGACGAGCAATGTTCAGATGCAGCCTTAGCAAACAAGGCGCACAAGAAGCACGTTAAGTTTCAATTTGATAAATCTGTTCTTCCTAGGGTTTTCTTCGAAGGAGACCTTGTGTTGGTCTATGACTAAGACAAGCAACACCTAGGGGAAGGAAAATTCAACCCCATGCGGTACGGCCCATATGTCATGCATTGTGTGTTGGAGAAAGGATCTTATGAGCTCACTGATTATGAAGATAATGTGTTGTCGGAGCCTAGAAATGGGCTATATCTTAAGAAGTATTATGCTTGAGCCTGAAGGCTCGAGCATTGGCACTTTTTGTATATATTGTCTATTTTGTCCATATTTTGTATATACTTTTTCGCCTCCTTGTTGCGTTAGTGATTGATGTGCTTATGTTGTGAGGTGGATGCCCAAAGACTCATTGGTATTCTTTGGATTCACAGATGACGCTAGTCGCCATACTCGACATTTAGCATCCAATGCATGGGTAATTTATTTGCCTTCCATCTAGCTAGTGTATGTTGAAGGTGCTTGTCTCAGGGAAACTACTAACAATGTCTCTGAGTATAATGCATTTGTTGAGCTTTTGTGAGACGCATTTTCATGTGGCATTAATCACCTTCAAGTTTTATTGGATTCACATTTGGTGGTTTCGCAGTTGAATGGTTTGTATCAAATACTCGATTCAATGTTGGTACGAATTTTCCTTAGGGTACGTCTTCTGGAATGTTAATTTGATGTTATTACTTATAAGCATGTTCCTAGGAGATCTAATGAACTAGTTGATGCCTACACTAATTATATTTTATATTGGCATTTACATAACCAGTAACAAAAGCACACACATTCACGTGTAAATATTTTCATTTGCAAGTAAAACACATAAAAAATGTATAACACGAAATAAAGATTGTGTGCGTGTGTGTGTCAAAATGAGATCCATAAGTACAAAATGTGGGGCCCCTAGCCCATGAATGTCATATAAGTACAAAAAATTGTTCAATGAGCACAAAATGTATCTAGGCCTGAGGCCGGTGGACTCTGTCATAGCAAACGACGATCTTCACCAAATGTCAGAATAGTCTAACCCATGGTCTAGGTACCCCAACGACATGGCGTTGCATGTGTTGGAGCCGCCCTTGTTTTTACCTTGCACAATTTTCAATTTTTGATACTTGAAATCTAAAGTTGATTTCTTTTTCCTTCCGAGATTTTAAAACTCTGAAATCTTGTCGCCTGGACAGAAATGTTTTTCCACTTTTAAAACAAATCCATTTCCGCAAGTATGTTTGCTCTTTTGTTTTATTTCTGGATATCGCAAGTCGGATACTTTAATCTTTGAATTCACAAGTCCCGAGTCACGAAGCTGCAAACTTGCCTTTAATTTTCACCCAAGACATTAACTAGGGTAAAACTTTTAATCCATGGCTAGACGTTGTCGGGGTTTCGCGCCTCGGCATTCATCAAACCCAAGTTTTTGTTTTTATAGTCTCGAGATCCGAGAACACGATAACTTTTGTGATAACCTTGGTCAAGCACTAAAGGTAAAAAACTAACCATAGTTAAATTTTGTTCTCGGTGCTTCGCCACTTGGCACTCTCTTTCATAAAGTTAAGGAGCCTAAAACCCCGACTCACGAGGTTGCGAGATGATTATAGCAAGATTAATTAGTAGCCTAATCTAAGATTTGCTTCCCATAATGTGAGCCTTAATTATCGCCACATCGCGGTATCGCGACTCGGTATACCATTCTCCCAAAAATCTGTCTTCGAAGTTCCGAGTCGCGATATGGCGAATAAATTAATTATATAATTAAGGATGCGCCAAATCACGGTTACTGTTAATTAAGCTGAAATCGGCACTCGCAGTCTCACGAGTCGAAGAGTCGAAATATAAAAAGGAAATTCACGATGCAGCGAAAAGTGAGAAAATTATATAAGTCGCTAAGATTTGAAATTTTAATAAAATGAGATACGTCCCGCGCATCGAGGTTTGCACATTTCCCGAGGTAAATTTTTACTCGCCATACTCTGACTAACCGTCAGACCGCCAAACATTGATGACATTAATGGAAGATTATAATGAATCTACGAATAATGAGATCGGATTCTATGCCATAAATTTGTTTCTAATTGCGATTTGACAGACCTATGTCGAAGAGTACAGGATTTTCAAATATATACAGGAGTTTCATTTTATTTTAAACATTTTTCATAAGCGCACGGAGCTCACCTTTCTCTGAGTGAACTAATCTCTGCATGTATACACAGGTCTATCGCAGAAGAGCGAAAACACAAGTTTCAGACATGGCTCCAAGGAGAGCAGCGAAGGCGAATATCGAGGTTGCAGGGCAAGGCCCGGATAATGTCTCTGACACTTTGCCGCAGAGCGGCGGTTCAGTCCCTAGCTGGTCATTTTTTTCAGATATTCTACAATCTGAGTTGGTAAATTATTCAGACTCCGATGACAATGATAACGAAAAAGACGACCTGAACACTAAATACAAGATAGTTGTTCAGTCTGGAATGCACCTAGTTGCAACCAGACCACGGTTTCTCCCATACTACGACATTATCCGATGGGCATTGGATCACATAGACCTACCCACCAGAACTATAATAAGCGACCAACGGACCACGGTTGGGACTTTTAGACCGGAGCATATCCAAACCATGTACAAGCTCCCAGCAACTTCTAAATACACATATGATGCTGAATTCCTGGAGGAATTCAAAAAGAAGGAGTGCACAAAATATGACAAAACCATGCCCGGTTTGATCAAGGATTGGGTTTCGCACTCCGCGAAATTCAGAGCGAATGACCAAGGTGTATATTCAATTGCTTCGCTGGAGCCACAATATATGTATGTGGCAATGATGACATGCCGACTGTTCTAAAAGGAGGATACTTCGCATTTCTACATTGCGTGGGTACCTCTCATATTTTGGGTAGCAGAAGGTTGCTCATTTAATTGGGCAAAGATACTCTCGAACAGTTTGTTCAACCGGATTACAGAGTACAGGGAGCAGAAAGCAAGCGGGAGTCCTTCCTCTTTCTTCATGTCTGCATACATTATGGACGCGATATGTTCTATGACACCTTTCCCTCTGATGAACTGGGCTTGGAATCCACTCCAAGAAAAGCCTGTAAATGAATATCATGACAAACTGTGGGAAAATAAAGCCAACAAATTTATTTACGAGATTTTCAACTGGGTGATGGTGCCCCTGCAAATCGCCATTTTTGGTCATTCGCCACCTCGCATCTCAGATAGCATTGCTGCAAATCTGAGTGGTATCGCAGACTGGTACGTAGAAGCAGAGTTCTCTTATTTCAGACTTTTCGGAGCTACTGTTCCCCCGCTTGTGCTACCACTGTTCATCCCCAACAAGCTGGCCTGTCGCGAGATTGCCCGACAAAAAGTGATTGGCGGAGTGAGTAAAGAGCTCAAAGCATCATCAAAGAAGGTATGGTCGTTTTTCCCCGTTCGGCTAAATTCTTATTCTTTATTGGATTTTGGACATGCTAAAGCTGAGGCTGCAACCTTAGAAGACTTGAGTTTGGTCTCTATTGAG
>ML850974.1:16432-26704 GCA_009831015.1 Picea engelmannii
TATTGTAATCAACTAATAATGAGAAGGAAAAATTCTTCTTGCTTATAGAAGGTGCTCCTCTCTCACTCAATAAACGTGATGGTTATTTTCTATCCTAATTCTTCTTCTCCATTTTCATGTATATTCTATTTTCTCTGCTCCACGCTATCTAATTTCCATTCTTCATTGCGCATTTAGTTTTTTGTGTGTTTTTCATATCTAAATTGCAGATCAATTGGTATCAAAGCTTGGATCCAAGTCAACTTATGCTCATCCACAAAATTTATAAGAGAGGTCATCCAACAATTTTTTTTTTCTTAAAGCCAGACGTCATTCTTAAGACTTCTAGTGCACCCTCTTCAGGGCTTCCAGCACATTCATTTTCACCATTCTCCACACTCCCTCTTCAGGATACTGGGTTCCTTCTCAGGGCCCTCAGTGGTTTTTTGATTCTTAACGCAACCTCCAGTGCCAGATTAGCATCCATGGTGAATGAAAATTATGTCACCATGAAGAGATCTGTCTATAGAAGCTTCCACATCCACTGCTGCAAATCCAATTCAGGATTTAACGTTGGCTCTCCAAGAGCTACTCCGTTTGCAACAACGCAGATCTCCAACACCCATGCAACTCGATACACTCTTCCAATTACAAAATTTTGTGAGCCAAATGAATGGTGATAATCTTAACTCTTGGCTTCACAGTATTTCCACATACTTTCATACATGTCGTGAGATGACAACATACATGAAGCTTTAGATCGTTAATATGCAACTCGAGGGAATTGCACAGAGATGGTGGGACACTCAGTTGGAGAATTCTTCCTAGGTCATGGACATAGGTGACCCGGTTCAAACACAGATACCACACATTACGACGTGGGAGGGATTTTCTAGGTACTTAGAAACCGCTTATATCCCCTGGGATATCGATAAAACCTCCTTTCCAAATGGTTGCAACTCTGAAAACTCGCCCATCATTTAGTACAGAGCTACATAGATGTCTTCTGCAAGTTGGGCATCCAACTAGACATTTCAGATCCATAAGAGGTATTGATTATAAAATTTAATTCTGGTTTATTAACAATTTTCCATCGTGAAGTCGATTTGTTTGAGGCTCCTTCCTTGGACAAGAACTTTCTTCGAGCCTTGGCCATAGAGCGTAAAGTGGCGCCTCAAATCCACTCTCCCCCAACCTAATATGTTCCTTCTATTGCTAGTCCTTCACATACTAAGCATTCCCTGGTTTCCCTTGCGTCCCCATCCACACCCAGAAATGCGCCCTAGTGTACCTCTCATAAGACCAACTCGTATGCATCTGCAAATTGTCGGGCACTTGACAACATTCACACCAACCAGAATCTATTTGCAGAGGTCTCTCAACCAAATTTCCTTGACCATCTTGAAGTAGTCTCTCTCGAAAATCCTACCGAAGTGGACCCTTCTTTGATCCTGATAACCACTAATGAACTTGACATCTCTAATATACCCATGTTTGCACATAATTGTCAGATTAAGAATGAGTTGGATACTTAGATCTTGGACAACGGAAGCCAAAAGAGCCTCGTAGCCTAGAACTTGGTCACCCACTTGAAACTCTCCAACACTCCGCACTTGGGCCTATACCATCTCAACTGGCCACAAAAGGAAGGCCCTCATTTCACTGTCTCCCAGTGATGTCTGGTTAACTTTGTGATTGGCCCTTTCCAAGATACTGCATGGTGTGTGATGTCTCTCCTCTTGATTGTGTCGATTTGTCACTTGGAATTCCCTACGAACATGCCCAACACACTATTTATCATGTTAAATCTCATCAATACCACTTGCAACATGAGGTGTGCACCTATGTACCTACTTCTTCTGCTCTTAAATCCACCAAGCCTATTACTGACCACGCGAATGTTAATCAAGTTAGTCTGAACCAATGCGTCTATTTGTGCTTAGTTCGCTCCATTAACCCAAACAACCGAAATAACCCTGTACCTCCTGAGATGGATACCCAACTCCAAGAATTTACCGATGTCTTCACATAACGCACAAAACTACCTGCATCTCGCTCCATTAAACTCACACTTGATCTAATTTATGGTGCTTCTTTGCCCAACACCCTATCCTATCACATCACTCCCCAAGAAAGAGACCGCTAAGATGGAATATAACTCTCTCAACAAAATTTGAAATATGACAATGAAGATGGAATTTGATCCTCAACCCTCCAAACCTAACCTATATATGAGCATGCAAACCATTCTCTTAATATTCTCTTATTTTCAATGGCGATAACAATCTTCTATATCACATACTAGTGTCTATAGTGTTTAACACGAACTCAACCTCCAAAGATAACACATAAGCTAATTGATATAAAATACACTAAAACCAAATTAAAAATAATTCTATAAAATCGAAAAGCAAAAAACCAATAAAAACTTAAAAAGAATATTTCACAAAATCACTGAAGTCATTCGAACGACGATGTATGAGCCAACAAATTATATGTATGGAGTGGGAATTTTGACTTAAACTCATGTTGGAAAGTTTTAATCTTTGTCCATCGTTCAGAAAGCAATATATTACACGCCATAGCATTCATTGCTACTATTGTAGTCCTCGACGTTGTTGACTTTTTCCAAAAGCATTTTATCTCTCATGTGTGCTCGTGGTATAGGTAATGGTGAGACTGCTCGTGGTATAGGTAATGGTGAGACTGATAAGTTATTGTGAGATGTGTAATTTTTTTTTTTTTTTTAAATATAGACTTGATACATGTTATTTATAAAAATATTAATAATAAAAAAATATTTGAGTATCCTACATAAATAAAATATTTTAATATCCACATTTTGTAAAATAATTGTAATAATAATAATTTTATTTTAAGGTCACGACCAAGCTGAGACCAAATTGGTGTATGAGACTTCCTTATTTTTGGGACAAATACTGCTAAAACTTATAGAGATATACATACCCTACCTCCTTTTGGATTTGAACTTGTAACCTATTAGGAGGAAACACATGTTCTTAACCATTAGAGCCACTCACGTTGTAAATCTCTTTGTCTCTCACACACACATATATAAAGTACTTGAAAGTGAAAAATTTCTTACCTACATCCTCACATAGATGTGTAATTATTTCAGTGCTTGACATGGAGTCAACATGTATCATTTAAAAAAAGGTAAATAAAAAAAAAAGATTCAATGTGGGCCATAAATAAAATACTTCAATCTCCATTTTAAGTAAAATATTTAGATATAGCCCCGTAGAACAGTTAGTGATGGAGTGTATTGTGAAGGCACTCTTTTATGTGAAGTCACCAGTTCTCGTGAGAGGCCAGGTTAACATACCCGACCTCGTTGCTTTCTCCGTTGCACTAAGAACAATTTGATAAGTTAGTAACTGAGATATTTTATTGAAACAGGTGACAACCAAGTACAATTGCCATGCCTTCAAAATATCTGTCGTCGAGGTAAGACCACTACTTGCAATTACAGTGAGAAATCTACCACTAGTGCCTGCCAATTGTGCTACTAAACCATCTACAAAATAATTTTCAAAGCGTTGCTACCCATATCCATAATAAGTGTCATGTTCCCCGATATGCTTTAAAATCTCATTGCCCTTCGAGTATCATCCATTGTCGTATCTTGTGCACAATGAACAAGAAGAGATAAAAAATTCAGAAAGGATCATCTTAAATACGAGGGAATCAACCAATCCATCAATGATTGTACTTCCGCCCAAAGAACTGTTCATGAATTCTGAGAAGAGGAGCCGGTAGAAAGATTCATGGGAAAATGAGTGTTAAAGCCCCTAAGTGTATCAGAATTAAAAATTCCCTTATACGAAACATCATCCTTACAATAATTCAAGAATTTCTTTTGATTATGTCCGACTATATTGCTATCACCTAAAATGTCATAAAAATGTTTAATTGTAACTTGTAGAGAACTACACTAGACATAAACTTCCTATCCTCCATATTTTCATCCATAAGATTACTTGAAAGTTATATTAGAATAGATCATTCGACATAAGGAGGGGGTGATAGTGGTAATCTTTATACTCCTTTGAGCAACGAGTAAACCTTAGTCGTGGTCGTAGGAAGAAGTCTATTGGAGATAATAAGGAAAGAGTGAAGACAATGTTGGGTCAAGATCTCCACATTTTAGAGGTCAAGAGGATGATGGTTCTAGGGGTAGTTGGTCGTTTCATGGGAAATTTTGTAAAAGGAGAAACTCTCGAGTGTTGGTTGAAGGAGAATTGGTATCCCTTGCTAGGTTATAATCCTTTACACCTTATGATGCATGGCTGGATTTGTTTTCTCACGAAGGTAGAAGAGGATGTGGCTAAGGTATTGGGTAAGAAATGGGGCTATGTCTTAAATCTTGGGATTTGAATTTTGACCTTAAGAGGGAGCCTACATATATCCATAAGATTTGGGAAATTATTCCATTATTACCTTTAGTTCTGTGGTATTGGTGAAAGTAGGAAACACCATTAGTCATTTCATTTCCCATCGGTCATTTCATTTCCCTCGAGGAAGAATGGCTCATAGAGAGGAAAGAAGAATTGTTAAGTTTTTGATCAGAGTGCAACTTCATAAAGGATTTTTTTGAGGAATTCGACATTGTACGGGGCTCGTGGAATTTTTGTTAGAAATTGCCTTTTCATTGCAATGACTATCACGAGGTGGGGGTCACTTGAGAGAAAATTGTCCATGTGCAACAAATGGTCAAAGCACCTATAAAACAACGTGGGTTAAAAAGGAGGGAGAGTCAAAAGGTGACGTGAAAGGATGATGAAGAGGCGGAGATGGTGCATAGTCTTTGACATGTTGATGGTCTGTTGGAAAAACATTATTTTCATATTCATGCTATTGGAGACCATGCTAGCACCTATCTCTAAAAGTATGCAATCACACATCCCTTTTTGTGTTTTTTGGAAAAGGTTAGTGAATTTTGGTTAGATGGAAAGGATTGCACAACCTTAATAGAAGAAATGAAGGGTGGATCCTCTAAAAACATAGAAACCCTTGAGAGGGGGTTTCCCTGGTTGAGGGGGATCATAAAAAGGCACTAGAGGCCTAGGGAAAGGACATTGGGTCATATTTGGTTTATGATACCTTGAAGGTTAATAACATTGAGCCTAGGATAGGCTTTGGACCCTCTCTAGCAGATGATGTGGAGGTTTTCTCTAAATTTCCTACCAAGGAACAAAAAAGGTCCTCATTCGACCCTCAGATTAAATCAAATTATTAGTTTTCATCTAAGAAAGAAGTAGAGGAGGTTTCAAGGAGGGTCAAAGGAGGCTTGGCAATGGATAATGACATTCCTATTTCAATAGAAAGGAAATCACATATGACTTTGTCCAAATCCAAGGTTAAGAAGGAAATACGAGAAATCAAACAATTCACTGTCTCTAGGGCCCTTAGAGAAAGGAAGGCCCAGTACATGGTTACCCAATGATTGTTATTTTCTTATTGTTAGAGGGGTTGAGGGTGCCCATAAACATCTAGCCTTGAAAATACTTTTGGAAGTCTATAAACTTGTCATTGTTCTCTTGTAGGAAACCACATGTTCTAGTCATAAAACTATTGATTTTGTATCCATTGTTTTAAAGAATTGGGATTTTTTTTCTTTAGATATTGTAGGGTTATCTAGAGGTCTTGTTATGGGGTGCAAATCTAAGTTTCACTCAATATCTTATTCAATGTTGTATTCAGATTTAGTTGTGGATCTAAAAGCAAAGGAATTAGAGATGGACTTGAGACTAATCAATTTATATGGGCCTTACTAGGACATTAAGATATTCTAGGATTCATTAGTTGAATTTGGGAGGTTGGAAGGAGATGATGTGAACATGGGGGGAGATTTTATTTTAACACTAATATCTAGAGAGATACGGGGGGAAATTGCCAGAATGGATCAACTTGAAGATTTCTTCTATCATTTATTTGGATCCCTCTATCTCATTGATGTGGAGCCAGTGAAAGTCACCCCAACTTGGTGTAATGCTAGATGAGAAAGAGAGGGGATTTCTAAGAGATCGGATTGTTTTCTGATGTTAGAACCTATTTTTAATGGAAATATGAGAATCAAATATTCAATAGGCAATGGAGGCTTGTTAGATCACCTACCAATTTTATTCAAAATGGAGAAGAAGGATTGGAAACCTCCAAGCCCACTTAAATTTAATTGTACTTGGCTATTAGATTCATAGTCAGTAGACCTAATTTCTAATACTTGGAAGCCCTTTGACAATCAAGATAGAGACTTTGCAATGAAATAATTTGCAGAAAATATCAATAAGATCAAGATTGTGATGAGAGGGTCAGAAAAGTTAGTTTCCTTCAACTCACAAAAAGATCTCAGAGAAGTGGAATAAGGGATCACTGCACTTTTTGGTAACAATTAAATACAAGTCTTCCCAAAATAGGAATTTGAGTCTCTGAAGGAGATGGATGGAAGAAAACAATATTTCTAGATAAGGAATAAGTTCAGTGGAGACTCAAAAGCGTGGCTTTGTAGATTAATGAAGCTGATAATTATCAATTCTTACATACCTCTGTATATCTTACATACCTTTGCTAGCCATTTTCTTGTTGTACACAATAACAACTAAAACAACTAAGAGCACCATGTATTTTATCTACCCTTTATTCTCTTCACATTAGATTGAACATGTTGATTATGGTCAATGCATCATATTCCTTCTAGATAAGGCACTAACATCCTTCAACCACATTTATGGGTCATCTCTTTCATTGAAGACAATTATCTTGCTTATTCAAGTAAGCCAGCATCCTTCCCTGGATGTTTCATTACTTAGCATTTGCAATTCTTTATAGGCTTATTTATGCCTCACTATACACCTGATTCCATCCCATAGCCCTTACTCCAAGTTTAGGGCACTTTGAAGATTATGCACAAAGATAACTATTTCTCCAATCAAGCTCAGAGGCTCTGTTCTACTAACTTTTTGAAACAACTAGTAGCATATTTCAAAAACATAATTCTTCTATTATATTATCCTCTAAAATTCCTATCCAATGACTGTACTTTTGCTCAAATACGATCTTAGAGCTAAAGTTTATATCTCTTGAAAGTTACCATTTCTACCCAATTTCTAAATTTTTCTTACTAGTACAATCAATGCTAGAGGCCTACTTCTTCCACATGTAGAAGAAAATCTAGTGAGAACTAGAAATATTTTTATATCGAGTGCTTATAGTAATTATGATTGTGAGCACTCAACAACCTTTATCTCAATGATTTAATACTCTAGTCATTTTCTGCATAAATATGGAATTGTCAACTTTTCACTTTTTGCACTATTCCCATACTTGGAAAATTCAGTAAAAACTGCAATCTCACGAACAATGTAGAACTAGAAAAATTTCACTACAAAAAATTGTTTGACTTGCCGAGAACAACAAATGTCAACTAGTGAATTTTTTCCAAATTAGATGTCTTGGGTCACTCTTCCTCCATTTAAATTTTCCAAAACTGCCAAGCAATGTTCTAGAATAATAGATTTTGCCCTAGTTTTTCATCTCTGTTCCAAACCCTTTGGAATCTAGCTAAATTATCAATTGGGTTTCTTTGCTCCTACCCCTATTTCTTACTATCCAATGTTCATTACTAACCGAGTCTATGTCAATGGGAATCGTCCCGTTCTTTAAAAATTGTTAATTGCACTTTTCTAGATTCTAGGTTTGAATTTGTAACCAACCCTCATTGGCGCTTTCATAAATAACTTCACTGCAAATGTTCACCAAAGATTTCAAGTCCATCAAATTTTTATGCTCATGTTATGACCAAAATAAGAAATTGGCTCCACACTTTTATTTTTTATCTTTTAATCTTCATTTCATAAGTTTCTTTCAAGCCTCTCCCAATATTGACTTTTGGGGATTTTCAAAAGTTTTCCCATGAAACCATCGAGACCTTTCACAACTTATTCTTTGAAATTATCAGGACAACTTACAACTTCAAACTTTAGAACATGCCCGAAAATCCATTGAGGCTTTAGTAAACTTCCACCTTTGAGTATTCCCAAAATCTATTAATATTTCATAAACTTCCAACTTTTGGACTTACCCAACGTTGTTGGGGATTTTTTGAACTTAAGTAAGCGTTTATAAACTTCAATATTTTGAACTTGCTGAAAACTAATGACACTTTTCTAAACTTTGATCTTTTGAACTTGCCCATAACTAATGGAATTTTCTAAACTTTGATCTTTCGAACTTGCATGAATGCCATCGGGGCTTCTACAAACTTTGAACTTTCGAATTCACCCAAAATCCATCAGGACTATTCCAAACTTCAAATTTTCAAACTCACTTCAAACATTCCTAAAACAGTTGGCCACCTTTCGATAAGTTAAATCTTTCTCCCCTTGAAAAGGCCTTCAAAAATATTTCAAACTTCCTAAGCTAAGGATTGAATGGCCCTTGAAGAAAATTAATGGCCACTAGTACACACTTATTCAATTATGCATTTGATATAAGATATTCATCGTGCCCGTGAACCTTGCATAAGACTGCAGCTTGAATGGTCCCCCACAACTTGCATTTTTCCCCAATTCCACTTTCCTATAATTGATCCTTTGACCACTCAACTCGTTACAAGAACATTTCAAATTTGGGCCTTCTCAACGCGTAAAATCTTGCACACCCAACATATTTTAATTCCTAACTCTCTACAACAAGCTATAGAAAAATAAAAAAAATTCTACTCTATGGATTTAATCACCAAATCCCCAAATCATATCAAATTCTTCACTCCATAAGCAAGCCCACAGTCTTAGTTTAGTCATATCTCATAAATATCAACCATCAAATCATCATTATGAGAATTTATGTTAACCAAATCTACACAATGTTTATTTCATAGGCCTTTTGTTAAACAAATGGCCTATAAGTTGTATATTTCATCTAAACACATTTTTTTTTGTCGAATACAACTCCAGTTTTGAAATGAGAGCTTTGATACCACTTTGTAGTACCAAACCCCCTCTTTACCAATTTTGAGGTGATGAGGTACTATAGAGAAACTCCAACTTGGTCTATTGTCATTCTATAACATCCCCAAGATGCCTTGGCCAGCCATCCAACACTACCCACAAGGTTATTTTGCCTCATAATTAATCTGTGAGGCCAAATTTAACCTTTAACAATAATACATTACATAATTCATGTGCAACTATAAAATAGCAGCAAAAGCAACATTGTGTATTATGAATTCTTCCATTACCCATTAAATTCAAATGCATTAGCAAAAAAAAAAAAAAAAACATTCCACAATAACGACCATGATTACTTATATGTAATAACATATCCACCAAACTGGTTGCTAAGGAATGATTTTCCACATAGTCAGAGGAATCAATTATGGATTCCACCTCTGATCCAGTCCATGATACCATCATGGTGAATGAACCTCCTATAGGGCTCTAATATCACTCAGCCCAACCCATTACTCTCATGACAAACCAATATTCTCCATACACAACTCTCTAGAGCCTCTTCCAACACTCTAACCAACCATGACTCTCTCTTTCACTACCCCATACAACAAAAAGAAAACCCACTCCTTGTCCACTAAAAATTCCCTCAAAGTTCTCTTAAGTGTGTGTAGAAAGAGCCCAAGTAATAACTTGGGAAATAATGTGCTTGGCCTCCAAATAGTCAATGAACAACAATAATAAGGTTGTAGATTTGAAGATTTTGCCTCAACTATTGTGGACATTCCATGCATGTGTTTTCCTCTCCAACCATCCCATTTTCAACAACCATCTTCCCCATCTTCTATGTGCTCTTACCAACCACAAAACACATCATAAACTCTTTCCATTTGTAGCCATAACAACCATGAAAGCCAAGGAGAAACAACTCCATGACACGGGGGCTTGTTTCCTCACCATGCCCACGAATGGTTGAATAATCATAATGAGAAAATGATACATGGGAAAGCCATTTGAAGACATTTTCTTGCATAAGACTCCTCTATTTTCCCATGGACAAGACACATATGATACTTGTACTTAGTTCACACCCACAAGTTAAAGATTGATGTGAAGGCTATAAGAAAGCATAGGCAAGAAGGGACAATACTTCCAAAGGACAATGGCAATGTCAAATCAACCAATAACCCTTTTTCCTCTTCCTCTCTTGTGGTATCATACTCCCCTTGTTGCTCCCTTGAACAACCATTTTGGTGGATATTATATCATTATGCATTTTCAATTTTAAATGTTTTTACATATTCATGAGCATATCATGGAAAAT
>ML850975.1:0-16991 GCA_009831015.1 Picea engelmannii
AGACTTACTGACACTTCCCCTCTAGGGTGGTAGATGTAAATGAAGCCCCACTAAGAGGAATTAAAAGACTTCGTCAACCTGACAATTATAGTTCCTATAAAGAATTATTACTCCATACAAATCTTGGAAATCTCAATTTTGATTTATAATGAGTCATTATGGTACCTTCTTTAGAAGGGTGGTTGGAGGTTAAGAAGAAGAAAGGGAAAAAATAGAGAATCAAGGATAATGAAATGTCTACTAAATATGTAACATGTGAGTGCATTATGTACATGATCAATGTAATGTCTATTCAATCTTTGAATAGAAACTATGATTTTTTTTTAGTAAAAAAAAAAAAAAAAACTTATTTTTATAAAATGTAAAAAAAAAAAATATTTTTGAAAAATAAACATCCATGGTGTCCAAATATTTAGGCCCCCTTCACTACTAAGAAAAGAATTGTGTATATAATATGAAATCTAAAACAAAAAAAATCCCATGCCATTGAAGAGATGATCCAATGATGGATCCAAGGGCATCAATTCCACAACCTTCTACACAAGGGGTGAAGGTTTTCACTACTTGAAAGTTGCAACTCCATAAAAACTTGTAAAAATGGGGATGGTTTGTTCACTTTTAAACCCTTGATTGATGGTTAATCAATGGTTTATATTACCTCAATCTAGGGCTTAAGTATATGTTTTAGAAACCCTTTATTAAAGTCTTATATTTAGTTAATCCATCCATAATGGTTTTAGGCTCTTTAATATTTGAATTTCATTTTATACACATGTGCACAACAATTTTTTTTCTTTGGTTTATGTAAAATATTAAAAAATAAACCCTTATTTTCTCTTATTTTTCAATTATATATTTTAAAGGTACTCATTTTTCTCTAGGGACATTCACTATTGGGAAAAAAAAATATGTATAAAGTCTATAACAAAATAAATTAAAAATATAATATGAAATTGAAAGGGAAAAACTATATGCCATTCACTATAGGATCTAATGATGAATTCATTAGCATCAAGTCCGCCACCTTCCTCATAAGAGATGAAGAGATTTCACCCCCCAGAAGTTGTAGTTCCATGGAAACCTATAAAATAAAGAACATTTTTTCACTTTTAAATCCTACAATCAAGGGTAGACCTTGATTTATGGTTTATATTACCTCAATTGAGGGCTTAAGTACATGTTTAAGATATCTAAGTCATCGATCAAGGTTTTAGGCCCTCAATTGATGACTTAAAACCTTGGTCAAGGGTTTGTGGAGAGCATTTCCAATCCCCACACTTGCCAAAAAGTGTGACACACATTTATGGATTCACCAAGCTTTATAGTTGCTTCCATTAGTGTTGTTTTTTTTTCACAATAAAGGATATCATTTACATTAGAAAATGTTGTGACTAAAACAAACAACGATGTAATACAAAAATAATGAAGATGATTGATCCAGGTGGATATCGGTGGCCACCCACCTTTTCCAACTGGCTCAAAACAGTTTTCTGGCAATTTTGGTAATTTACTATTTTTAGCAGTTTTTCACTTCGGGAGCCGTTTTGAGGCCCTAAACAATGTTTTTTGGGAAAATGGTGAGAATTATGGAACTTCCTTCAATATTTCCTCCAAAATGAATCTCCTCGACGATACCTTTCCAACAGGCTATCATATGCCTAAAACGGATATCGTATGCAAAAGTTACGACCCCAAGAAGTTGATGTACTAACTTACCCAAATGGGACCCACGTGACTTTTGGCACTCCATCTCCTAGGGTTAGGTTTTTAGATGTCTAGGGTTTTTGGCATTCATGTTTATTGTAAAAAGGCCTTCAGAGCCTCATTGTAATCATCTTATTGTGAATGAGCGTTGTCGTCACATCTCTTCTCAGAGATAAGTCGCCACCATTCCAGCAAGCTTGTTTCCGCTGCGTTTTACAGTTTCAGCTTATTTCCTTATTGAATAGAAAACCAGTTTTACTGTATCTTTGTTATTTTGTGTTAAGCACCTGTTAATAATCTGTAGTCGTTTCGTTCTGCTCATAAAATCTGGATCAATGATCAAGACAAAGTGTCCAAAATGCTAGCCTATACATATAGTTTCTTATGATATTTGTTACTTATATCCCTACCCCTAAATACTTAGCAGTTATACTACCTTACATATTATTGCAACAAATAAACAACTTGACAAAACACAAGAAAATAAGACAAAGAAATTACTTATTTTCTTTCACATAATGGGCATCAACTTGCATGTGGTCTTGCAGCTCTGCACCATCTTCATTCATATGCTTTTATTTTCCATATTCACCAACAGGGAATACCTCATCAATGCCATCTATCATGTCCAAATATTGAGTGTCTAGTAGCCTCTCGATGTCCCCCGAGGTCATAGAAAGATGATAAAGGGAGGGATTTGTATGGGAGTTAGAATCATCAGAAGGAGCAAGAGATGTTATGACTTTTTAGGGTAGACTTAGCTGAACCAATAGTCGCTCTATTAACAACTGCAAAGACCTTACCCTTGCACTAAGCTCCAGGTGTTAACTCCATTGAATTATTATGAAGGAATCCACTTCTTTTTCGTAATCCCAAATTTCCAATATGTGCCTAGCAGAATTGATTGCATAGGTGTCCTCGACACTATTCTCCTTTTGTATTAGGATGGAAAATCCATCCTTCTAATAGTATCATTGAATATTTAAATTCATAACACTACATTGTACTTCCACCACATCCTTCACAGACTACCATAAACCATGCTTAACTTCTCTAAGATTGCACATGACACAACAACCTTACTAATAGTGGTAGTGAGCCATTAGAGCTAACCTATTTTCTAATTACCAAGGGGAAGAATCACCCAATAGCCTAATAAATTTCCATGGATCATGCTTGAAGCCACAACCTAAGGATTGTGCTTCAGACTTGACATCCTACCAAACTATGCCTTCCCACCAGTCACAATAGTATCCACAATCTAAAATGATGGCATTAAATTATGGATCAAAGATAAGAGATTTAAGCCAAGGGATAATGGCCATATAGACACACCATCTCCTCCTCTTAAAATGACATATGTTGAGAGTAGTGGTGAGGAAATTCTTCCAAATCTCGAGTGTGGAAGGAATCAACCCACATGCATCCACATCCATGACCATCATATCGATCATAATAGTCCATCCCATTGCCCTGGGTATGATTGAATGGGTGAGACCCCAGTGCAATAAATATCCATCCTAATGACATTGCATGCACTACCACTTGTTTAATTAAGATGCACTCTCCATTTTTTCTAAAGAAATTATGGGGATGTTATGTTGACAATGGGCCCATTTATATCATAAGTTTCCTTTACTAACATGTTTCACTTTTTTTTCTTGCACATCAAAAACCATTATTTTTTTCGGGAGGATATGATAAAACCCAATGCTCTCAAAGTGTTAGGTTTTTGATATAATCTGTTGGACAAGCATGCTCAATTTAATATTCCTTGGAAAAATTTTAAGGTAGAGTAATTGTATAATTATTGCAAATTCCCCCACCACAACTACCCATTGAACCCTAATGTTTTCAAGAGTTAGGATCCCTTTGAGGAGAGGTGGAGCTTCCACCACATTATTGATCGAGGTCCCTATCCCCCACACAAATGCAAATATATATTTTTTTCCTTCAGGGTCATTAGTGACACTTGTTTCACTTGCCACATCTAGATTACCTTTCAAGTCTGGATTAAAGAAAATGATACATTGTTTCATTACACTATCCAAACTTGAAATTTTGAATCCCCCATTCTAAGCTACCATTTTGTTGACTGATTTGGCCTTCTTCCTTATATTTTTGGACTCTTAAGATGAATGGGAATTAAAGCCTTGATCTAGGTTTTTTCTTCAACTTCATAGTTTGAAGTAGAGAAATATTTCACTACAATTTGATCATTATGCACTTAATCTCAAATAAAATGGTGGCGTACACTAATGTGCTTTGTTTTTCCATGGTATTTGGGATCATTCGAAATCTTTATGCAAGATTTATTATCACAATGTAATTTCATAGGTTTATTTTGTGTAAATCCCACATCTTGGAAATAAAGTACCTTTAACATATATTAAAACACTTTTCATAACAGTCTATGTATTTATCCCACATTTTGATTTTTTTTTTTAATTTCTAGTTTTTATTATTTTTCTAACATGACTAATCAATATTTGAATCACATTTTATAAATTTTGTCTTGACATATTTAGGATTATTGTCCCCAAGTACAAGCTTACTCAAAAAGGAATAATGGACATAAACCAAAACCTAAAAGTTGGAAATCATGTGGACAACTATACTTGGATGATGAACATGATTAGAATGCAGAAAATTAGCAAACAAAAGTTTTAGAGAAGGATAACAATGCTTGTCTAGAAGTGTAGATTAAGGAATCAAATCTTCCCTTGGAAGATAGAGAAGAAGATAAGAATACCAATACTTCCCCTTTGAGGGTGGTGGATGTAAATGAAGCCCCACCAGGAGGAGTGAAGAGACTTCAAGAATATGACAACTTTGATTTCGATAAATAACTAGTACTCCATACAAATCCTAGAAATATGAATTATGATTTATATTGAGTCGCTATGGAACCTTCTCCAAGGGGGTGGTTGGAGCTTAAAAAGAAGAAAGGGAAAAAAGGTAGGTGTTACAGAAATCTAAGTCCTATGGATTTGGGTCAGGGCCACAACAGAGAAGTGCCCTTAAAAGACTCCTTTCAACCTCTAATTAGACAATCAATTAGAAATAACTACCTTTAAAAACCAACTTTTAGAAGAAAGGAAAAAGGACAAAATTTATCCTGCTTGAGGTATTTCGCTCAAGAAATCCTTGATAATGATCTTCTTAAAGTCCTGCAACCAAAGAAGTATGCTACTGCAAGAAATTAGTTATTGTTAACTAACTAAATATAATCAGTTCAAATTATTTATTAGATTCAAGATAATATGTATATAATATCATTGAAATCGTGAATTAATGCAAAGAATCGGATGAGAATGAAAGTTATTTTATTGATAACATCAAAAGGGGTTGGTTACAACCTGTAATTGTTGTGGCACGATCCTGGAACCAACTCCAAGTTCCTCCACCCAAAGTCTGAGATGATGAAGTCTACCTCTGAAGTTTTGTGTCCTGACAGGTTCAAGGAAGTAATGGGATTATTCCTGATGAGACAAAGAGGAACACAAATCCAGAAAACAAAGGTTTTTAGGGGGGAATACAATCTCAGAAATCTAAGGAAATAGGGGCTTGCAGGGCTATTAGGAAACTGTCAGCATAAGGCTGCATCTCTTTCATGATCTCTTTCCTCCATCCCAAGGCTCTCTTTTATACTCCTTTTTGTTAGTTGGAGTAGTTATGGATGAGATATAGGAGGTCAGGAACCTAGGGAACTATATTTTTTTGAGCCAATTAAACATGTACGCGGGTTGCTAACTAGAAAGTCGCATATGTACGCGGGTTGCTTTAAGGAGAGTCACTTAAATCTTAAAAAATGGGATTTTTAAATACATTTTCAGGGAGGAAAAGGGGGGCTCAACTCCTGCAAATAGGGAAAAGGTTATAACTACGGAAAATGAGTTGCCATGAGCATATATGGTGGAAAATGATACTATAACAGATTCCCCCTAATGTGTGAGGTTAGAAGAGTAACTGATGGTCGAAATACATTACAAATACTGATGTATTTGTAACTGAAATACATTAGAAGAGTAACTGATGGTCGAAATACATTAAAATACTGTTAAGCATACTGATGTTTTACTGGCCCGAAATTTTGTGTCAATAATTCTGAAATGTGTTGTGTTAATAGCATTTTATTGTTTCAATACATAAGAGATATTGAAAAGTGAATGGTGCAAGTCAACAAGAAAATACCTCTCATTTTAGAGATGAATATCTTGATGGAAGGAGGGCCAAAGAAACCCCTAGAGATTTGGTAGCCACAATAAGAAGTCTGAAGGAAGATAATGAAAGGCTCATGAGAGCTCAAGCAGAGAAAGCATAATTTAATGCAGTGTTAATGCAAAGTATGTCTGAGATTCAAAAGCAATAGAAACTAGGCCCAACTACTAGCAATGTAGGACTACGACAATCAAATAAATTGAAGATCCCTTCAGATGTCCCGAACTATGGACCAACTCACTCTAATGTGGGAAGAATTTCTTCCAGGAAAAGGCCTCGAGATGCCAAATGAAGCAGAACTAGTGGGGGTACTTCCATAGTGATTCAGTAGAAATATCACTACAAAAGAATTATCGAGCAGTGACATTGGTTCAAATTTCCCTAAGAAGAAGAAGTGAATATATTCACAGATTTCTCTGATGAAATAATTCAATAAGGAAAATCCACCTACCTTTAATGGAGAGATCAAGAAAGGAGAAGAGGTTGAGGCCTGACTGTTAGGATTGAGGAATTATTTTCAAGTGCATAATTACTTGGAAAATACAAAGGCAAAGACAATCATGTTCAATTTGAATGGAGTGGATTTCATATGGTGGGAATACCTCAAGGAAGTTAAGGGATTAAAGAAAAGTAAGATAACCTAGAAACAGTTTGAGAAGCATTTCAAAAACATGTATCTGTCTGAGAAATATTATGATGGTAAGATCAAGGATTTCCCTGAACATAATTCATGACAGCCAACCATGGATGCTTATGCCAAGATGTTCTTATAATTGTTGAGGTATGTTCATTACCTCAAGGATGAAAGAGAGAGAGTAAAATGCTTCCTCATCTATTTTCCAAAGTCCTATCAGGACATTGAGTTTGATAAACATAAGAATCTATAAGACACCATCAGGAAGGCCAAACATTGTTATGATCAATATAATCCTAGGAAGGAGCCTCACAACAACTGGAAAAAGAAGGGCAAGTCTAGATTCAAGAAGAAGGGATTTAAAACATCCCAGTACAACAATCCAAAAAGAAATGCTCAGTCCAATCATCCCACTAGAAGCATACATCAGCAGAAATTTCCATCTCAAAGTGGAGATAGGATGATAGATCAAACAAAGGAAAAGAAGGGAGAGCAGAAGAACGGACCTCTCCAATGTTGGGGTTGTGGAGAAGCACACTTGTTGAGAGATTTCCCCCATATGCAGCGTGACAACCGAAGAGTCTACAATGTCTAGTAGGTGACTACAATTGATGATGTAGTCGAGAGTGTTCCCAAGATGTATGGAGCTGTCAAGAATCGATAGGAATACCACCAAGCTTCGGTGGTGGAGCTAGAAGGTAAAATTGAAAAATGACCCATTTCAATTATAATTGACCCCGGTTCTAACCTTAGTTATATCTCGCACCAAGCTGTTGAAAAATGTTCCCTACAAAGAATGAAGCATGAAAAATCATGGTTTGTTTAGCTAGCCATAGGGACCAAGAGGAAGGTGACAAAAATGATTGAAGCCTACACATTTGAAATGAATGGACTGCATACTCAAGCAAACCTGAACCTGCTTCCTTTGGGGTCATATGACATGGTGATAGGCATGGATTGGTTGGCTACCCACAAAGTAAAACTAGATTGTTTCAATAAGACTTTGGATTGTGAGGATGACAAGGGAAACAAGAGGGTGTTGTGGGGCATCCAAAATCTTGTATCTATAAGGTAGATATCAGCATTGCAACTCAAGAAATTTAGCAGAAAAGGGTGTCCCCTATATGCTATACAAGTGTTAAATTTAGCAAAAAGAAGCACGCTAAAAATAGAAGAGCACACGGTGTTGCATGAGTTCAGAGATGTTTTTCCGGAGGAGATACCAAGACTTCCTTTTAGGAGGGACATTGACTTCTCAATAGCACTAATGCTAGGAGTAGTACTTGCATCTAAATTACCTTATAGGATGAGCACACTAGAGTTGGTGGAGTTAAAAATACAGCTAAAGGAAATGCTAAACAAAGGTTATATTAGGCCTAGTGTATCCATGTGGGGTGCACCAGCTTTATTTGTAAAGAAAAAGGGTGGTACTCTTAGAATGTGTATTGACTACAGACGATTAAATAAGATGACCATCAAGAATAAATACCCACTACCCAGAATTTATGATCTTTTTGATCAACTTACAGGGGATACAGTGTTCTCTAAAATAGACTTGAGGTCTGGGTACCATCAAGTCAGGATTAAGGACGAAGATATTCATAAGACTGTATTCAGGACAAGGTACGGGCACTATGAGTTGGTGGTGGTGGTGCCTTTTGGACTTACCAATGCACCATCCACCTTTATGTGTTTTATGAATAGCGTTCTCAGCAAATACTTGGACATGTTTGTCTTGGTATTCATTTATGACATCTTAATCTATTCAAAAACCCATGAGGAGCACCTCATATTGGTGTTGTAGGTGTTGAGAGAACACCAGATGTATTATAAGTACAACAAGTGTGATTTCTTCCAAAAACAAAGTCAATATTTGAGTCAAGTAATTTTGGCAGATGGAGTGATAGTAGAAGTGGAGAATATTAAATCCATCATGGATTGACCAGCTCGACTAGCTTGATATCATATAAGGTTTATTAAGAGGTTTTCCAAAATTGGCCACCCAATCACTTCCCTGCAAAGAAAAGGAGAGAAGTTTGTGTGGTCAACAAATTATGAAATGAGCTTCCAAGAGATAAATATCTTTTGACCAATGCCCATGTCTTAAAAATTGTAGATCTTGAGAAAGATTTCTTAGTTTGTATAGATGCTTGTAAAGAAGGACTTGGTGGAGTCCTCGTGCAAGAAGGACATGTGGTATGCAATGAATCAATAAATTTGAACGAGCATGAGCAACAATATGTCACTCGCGACTTAGAACTGACAGACATTGTGTATGCCTTGAAGATGTGGAGACATTATTTACTTGAAAGTGTTGATTTTTCATATGAGATAATATGAGATGATATATATGATCGATATATTATTACAATGATGAGTGTTCCATATATAGAGAAAATACGGTGACCATCCATGAAAGGATGCATCCCTTGGATCATCAATAACTATTTATTATTATCATTTACTTATTATATATATTATTTAATAATCAATATTATATTATTATTTAATAATCAATATTATATTATTATTTAATAATCAATATTATATTATTAATTATTAATCTAGGAGAATGTATTCTCGATATTGTCCAAACATCAACACTCCCTCTCAATGAGGGAGACATTCTGCATCATGCCAATCTTGTTTCTGAAGTATACAAACTTCACCCTAGACTCATGACACTTGTCTGTCAGTCTTGATAGACGTATCTCTCGTACCTGAACCGAGGAGAAAATCATTATGCGGCTCCCCCTCTGAGCCAATTGACTCTCTCTGAGACCAGTCTCACTCTAGGTACGCATGTGATAGCATCTAGCATCTTGATTCTTTATCATTCCTTGTCAAATCACCATGACTAGGAAAAATAGTACACTAGGGTCGTTCACCACAGGTACACCCCTATGAATGAATGTCAGCTTGATTCTAACTAACATGTGGAAAGCACCTCAAGTACCTCGAGTCCATATTATTCCTTGTCATGGTCAAGGAAGGACTACGCCTCAACCCATTTGCCACAAGTACACCTTTGTGATAAATGTATCCTATCTCCCTTGGTCTGCAACCCAATCTAGGAGAAGGTCTGCCCAATGTTGAAACAACAACACTCCCTCTTAGCTAGGGAGGTATCTTTCCATAGTAGTACAAAACTATTGTCCAGTGGTACACAACCACTTCTAGTAGCACACAACTATTGTCTAGTGACACAAAGTCACTGCCAGTGGTACACAACCATTATAATAGTACACAACTATTGTCCAGACACACAGTCTCCGCCAGTGCTACACAACCATTGTAGTAGCAAAAGGTTTGTCACACATGGCACTCCCATGTGGACTTCTAGAGGTTACTCCCTCTAGAAACACTAGGGTCAACTCCCCATAGTGTGTGATGTCAAGGTCAACTCCCTTGATGTGTCCTCATGTGCTCTCCACAAGGGACGTTGGGATATAAGCCCAAACCCACTTATCCCTCTCGGATAAGTGTCCTCACAGATCAACTCAACTCAGTCACAGAGGAGTACGATATGGAGAATGTTTGTCACACATGGCACTCCCATGTGGACTTCTAGAGGCTACTCCCTCTAGAAATACTAGTGTCAACTCCCCATAGTGTGTGACGTCAAGGTCAACTCCCTTGACGTGTCCTCGTGTGCTCTCCACAAGGGACGTGTCCTCATGTGCTCTCCACAAGGGAAGTTGGACTATAATCCCAAACCCACTTATCCCTCTCGGATAAGTGTCTCCACAGATCAACTCAACTCAGTCACAGAGGAGTACGATTTGGAGAATGTTTGTCACACATGGCACTCCCATGTGGACTTTTAGAGGCTACTCCCTCTAGAAACACTAGGGTCAACTCTCCATAGTGTGTGACATCAAGTTCAACTCCCTTGGTGTGTCCTCATGTGCTCTCCACAAGGGACCTGTCCTCATTTGCTCTCCACAATGGACATTGGGCTATAATCCCAAACCCACTTATCCCTCTCTATCCCTCTCGGATAAGTGTCCTCACATATCAACTCAACTCAGTCACAGAAGAGTATGATCTCAAGAATGTCTCAGGAAGCTGTAAACATCAAAACTCCCTCTCAGTGAGGGAGGCTATGCCACACCAAGTTTGTCACGGTAGTACTCAAACTTCGTCATAGTAAGGGGTTTGGTAAGAACATCAGCAACACGCTCATCTGTAGGAAGGTATTGCACTGGTACTGCCTTCCTCTACACCATGTCTCGGATGTAATGGTACTTGATCTCAATGTGTTTCGATTTGTCATGAAGCACTGGATTATTTGAGAGCTTCACACAGCTCTGGTTATCACAATGAATAACGGTGGAACCATCACATGTCCAAATAAATCTACAAAGATCTTGTGAAGCCACACTACTTTGTGAACTTCCACACTCAATGAAATGTACTCTACTTCTGCAGTGCTCAAAGCCACAGAAGTTTGTTCCCTTCTATACCAGGAAACCATGGAAGATCCCAAAGTGAAGCAACACCTAGAGGTGCTCTTCCTGTCCACTGCACTCCTTTCCCAATCAGAGTCAGTATATCCCTGCAATCTCATGTCAATACTGGAAGTATATCTCAGACCATGTCCAACTATGCCTCACAGGTATCTCAACACATGCTTCACAACAATCCAGTGTGTCTGTCTCGGCTAACTCATAAACTGGCTAAGTGAACTCACTGCATAGAAAATATTTGGTCTGGTGTTAACTAGATACATCAATGATACAATCATCTCTTTGTACAGGGTCGGATCAATCTCATCGGAATCAGAAGAAGAGACACTTAGTTTCTTCATATTCATCATCATTGGTGTAGCCATGGGCTTACAGTTCAACATCCCAAACTTCTTAAATATCTCAATTGTGTACTTCCCCCGACTCAGGAAGATCTCATCAGTTCTCTGCCACACCTCTAGTCCCAAGAAGTAGTGCATCATACCAAGGTCCTTCATCTCAAATTTAGAGGCCAATGCATACTTGCATTCAACAATAAGGCTCTTTATACCAGTGAGGAATAAATCATCAACGTAGAGGACCAAAATCATGGACTCACCATTAACAGTCTTGTAGTACAAGTTGGGATCAAAAACACTTTTGTTGAAGCCCAAAATCATCAGGTGTCCTTCAATCCTCGCATACCAAGCTCGAGGTGCTTTCTTGAGCCCATACATGGCCTTCTTCAACATGCACACATGTGACTCCTTCTCATGTATCATGAAACCATCTAGTTGCTCGATGTATACTTCTTCCTCAATCTCTCCATTGAGAAAGGTTGTCTTCATATCCATTTGATGTAATCTCCAACCCATGGATGTTGCATGGGAAATAATCATCCAAATAGAAGTGTGTCAAGCAACAGGAGTAAATATCTCCTCATAATATATTCCCTCCACCTGAGAGAATCCTCTAGCATAAAATCTTGTTTTCTTTGTGCTTCTCGATGCTCCCATCAATTGTGTGTTTGATCTTATAGATCCACTTGGAAGTCACTATAGACTTCCCTTCATGTCTTGGAAAAATATCCCACACATCATTGTTCGTGATGGACTGACACTCCTCCATCATGGCATCTCTCCATACTAGATAACTAGATGCCTCCTCGTAACAGGAAGGCTCAGAATCAATGATGTGGCTCATAGTTGCGGCATAGCACGAATATCTTTGAGGTCTCTTACTCTCTCGGAAGGTACCACGAGGAGTTGCATGTCCTTCTGCCTCCTGCAGAGTTTGACAAGCCCATGCAAGTCTCTTTTGACCTACTGTAATATCTCTGGGAACATCAACTAGAGCTACATGATCAACGAGATCAATTGGCTCAATTGTTTCCTTTTGAACTGTTGGAGGGTGAGGGGGAGAAGGCGCCATCTCTTTCTGTCTCTCGCTATCAATATCCATGTGAGATCCTCTAGATCTATTGAAGGATACCTCCTCCTCAAAGGTAACGTCTCTCTTCACCTCAATCTGTCTCTGACTAGGGATGTAGATCTGGTATGCCTTCGAAGACTCCATGTACCCCACAAATGTACCCTTTCTTCTTGAAGGGTTTAGCTTGGTACTTTTCTCCTTGGGTACATGAATGTATATTGGACACCCAAATATCCTGAAGTGTCCAACCTCAATCTTCACTCGTTAATTGTTTCCATACTAGACATCTCATGGTTCCCTTGTGGAACACATGTCTAAGACATATCGAGGTTCCCTCATGGAACCAATGTCTTCTCTAGGACACATCGAGGTTCCCTCATGGAGCCAATGTCCCCCAAGACATATCGAGGTTTCTTCGTGAAACCAATGTCTTGGTTTCTTCATCTGACTATCTGAGGCATGTTAGGATGAAGTCTACATTCCCCCCTACTAGTCCACATAGGACCCTCCGAGGAGAATGTCTCATGACGCTGCCTCACCTCAACCATCAACACTCCCTCGAATCCATCTGATAATCAACAATCTCATTGCCAGTCTTTGGAGGAGCTTCTGATGAATCCGATGCATGGAACGTCATTGCGACATAAGAATCCAATGCCAAGGACCACCCACATCAAACACATCCACCGTGGCATGCATAGATGAAAGCAAGGATAACGGATCAACAAAGTTGAGGGTATCCACATGAGCTAAATAGACACACGTTTTTTTTTACAACTTCTCGGTGGATAAAAAGGATTTGTGAGTTGGCTTGAAATTAGGTTGCCTGCATCCTTCCTCATTCTGAGTGACTACGTGCTCGCCTGACCACTCGCCACAAAAATCCATGCATATTGTTCTATGCATAACTAAACAACTCCTTGATGCAGTAGCGCCTCTGCCAACTTGTGATTTCATGTCCTGACTGAATCTGATAACTAGTCTCATTTGTTTTATATTGGACGTGATGTTGCCAACATGTCTCCCAGCGCATCCATACATACGTTAACTTGCCTTCTCTTTCCTTCTGGGATTGTTGTTTGTTTGAATCAAATTTATTATCACATCTTCTATTTTGGTCTCCATTCTCCTTCTCCTTAGCTTCATGTATATTATATGAAGAGAACAAGAGAGATACTTGGTACTCATTGCTCATACAAATTGATATTGATCAAGTACGTCGGTTGTAAATATGGGAATTCACATGTCATCTGGAGAGCTCTCTTTTGCATCAAGAGGAGGAGCACCTGCGACCATTCTTATATCGATGGATGGTAATTATTACAAATTTTATCATCATGTTAAGGCTGAACATATCTTGCGAGAAATACCTGACCATTGTGTTTGTAACTCCGATGACCTTTTTTTTTTATTCTATTAATCGGGTCGTAAAGCAACATTAATTTTTGGCAGAAAATCATGGGCTTAGGTTGTTTCTCGGAACTAATGATCTTGATATACATATCTAAACATTAATTCAATCTTTAAATCAAAACCTCGAGTTAATCTACCAAAGAGATCTGACTCATCAATATTGTGTGTAAGTGATAGCCTCCAAAATACTTGTAGACAATAGGCTAGGTCTGATCAATAGCTCTTTCATTTTCTTGGGCCCTCCCGTGAGGGAGTCAAGCCCAATCTTTCTCTGCTACCATGTTGATATTTCATATGAGATAATATGAGATGATATATATGATCAATATATTATTACAATGATGAGTGTTCCATATATAGAGAACATATGGTGACCATCCATGAAAGGATGTGTCCCTTAGATAATCAATAACTATTTATTATTATCATTTACTTATTATATATATTATTTAATAATCAATAATTATATTATTAATTATTAATCTAAGAGAATGTCTTCTTGGTGTTGTCCAAACATCAATAGGAAGAAGGTTTGTATTAATGACAAATCATAGTGGGTTGAGGTACTTATTCAATCAATCATGTTTAAATGTCATACAAGCCAGATGGATTGTTCTAATCAGTGAAATTGATTTTGAAATTAAACAAATCAAAGGAAAAGAAAATCGAGTGGCAGATGCACTCAACAGAAGCATGAGGACAATCCACTTAGCAACAACAAACACATGCAAATCTAATATAAAACAAAGAATCAGAAAAGCCTTACAGAGTGATGAACAGTTCAACTCAATAAAGGAAAGTTTGCAGCAAGATCCCATAGGGTAGAAACATGAAGGATATTAATTCACAGAAGATGGGTTGTTCATGATGTACAATAACATATAGGACATACCCAATTCGATTGAGTTGAAAACTCTCATCATGGATGAGTTTCATAGGAGACCCTATGTAGGTCATCCAGGCTATCAAAAGATAACAACAACATCAAGAAAATTGTATTTATGGCCTGGAATGAAAATGGATATTGCATAATACATCATCGTATGTCTGGAGTGCTAACAAGTCAAGGGTGAGAACAAACATCTAGTAGGTTTGTTCTTATTTTGTTTCTTGCTTTCTCTGAAGGTTCCCTTAGGAGATTAATGCTTTTCTGCTTCTTTCAATATTTCCCGACACTAGGCTGGTTTTCTTTTAGCAGGAGGTATCTCCATTGGAAACTCAATAGTATCCCTTGAGGGGTCCACTGGAAGTTCTGAGGTTTCCTCCCTCTGCTCATCTGGAAGAAGATAGTTTGAAGGATCAAGTGGTGGAGCTT
This sequence comes from Picea engelmannii, assembly GCA_009831015.1. Classification (NCBI taxonomy): domain Eukaryota; kingdom Viridiplantae; phylum Streptophyta; class Pinopsida; order Pinales; family Pinaceae; genus Picea; species Picea engelmannii. The sequence goes on from ML850975.1 coordinate 15,167, forward strand.
CCTGCTCCTCTGAATCACACAGAAGTTCTCTGGCCCGACGAAAAGTTGTTTCTTCATGAAAAGTCACGTCTCTGCTTACTTCGATGAACTTTTGACCAGGGATATAAATTCTGTAAGCTTTTGAGGTTTCATTGTATCCCACAAAAGTTCCTTTCTTTATGGAGGGCTCTAGCTTAGTCCTCTTCTCTTTTGGAATGTGTATATAGACTGGACTGCCAAAGATTTTTAAGTGATCAACTGAGGGCTTACATCCGGTGAAAACTTCTTCAGGAGTTTTCGCTTCAAGGGCTTTGTGTGGACATCTATTCTGAATGTAGACTGCAGTACTGGTAGCCTCGGCCCAAAGAGATAATGGTAAGTTTTGGTCATGCATCATGGCCCTGTCTGCTTCACGGATAGTTCTATTCTTTCTTTCAGCAACCCCATTCTACTGAGGGTTGTAAGGCACAGTTAGCTCCCTCTTAATTCCAGAAGCCCGACAGAGTTCGTCGTATTTGGAGTCAAATTCTTTACCATTATCTGTTCTGAAAACTCGGATGTGTCTTCCTGTTTGATTTTCAACAAGATTCTTGAAATCTTGAAATCTGCTAAAAGATTCCTCTTTAGTTTTTAAGAAATAAATCCAAGTTTTACGCGAACAATCACCAATAAAAATGATATAATAAATACAATCATTCATAGATGGTGCAGACATGGGCCCACAAAGATCAGAATGAATTAAATCCAAAATTCCATTTGATTTTTTATTACTGAGAGGATAGGGTTTATTTGTATTCTTACCAAGTGAACAACCTTTACAAACACTATCATGCTCAACAGAAAATATTGGCATACCTGTCACCATATTTTGCAAACCTGGAAGTGAGTTGTAGTTGAGATGTCCAAGTCTTTTGTGCCAAAGCTCGCAGGGATTGATCATCTCGTGAACTAGAGCTTGAACAACCTGACCTGAAATCTTATAAAGTCCACTCTCACGAGTTCCAATAGTTATAGCAATACTTAAATCTTCATTTGAGGACCACAATAGGGCCTTCCCTTTGGAGAAAGCCACTGAGTAACCTTTACTTTCTAAAACTAAAACATAGATTAAATTTTTCTTTAGACCAGGTACATAAAGAATTTCATCAATGTGAAAGATATTACCTGAGTGAAATCGGAAAGAGATAGATCCAAAACCTTTTATGTCATAGGTGCTATCATCACCTAGTTCAACATTTTTCTTGAATTTATTGTCTTGATAGTTTGCAAGGTTTTGTTTGAAGCCTGTCATGTGTCTGGAAGCACCACTGTCTATTAGTCAAATCTCCTCTGACTTGGTAATAGTGTTGGAAATAAATGAGATAAGATAATACTTCTTTTGTTGTTCTTGCTCTTTGGTGGCAACCCTGGTTTGTCTTCTTTGAGGCTCATCTTGGGGTTTACCCTCTTCAGTGGCAACTGAGGCTTGGAATCTTCCTCTTCTTTTCTGCTGAGAGGGAGGACTCTTGCAATCTCTTGCATAATGTCCTAGCTTATTGCAGTTAAAACATTTAACTTTAGATAAATGAGGATTGAGATGAGATAGCTTACCTTGGGGTTTCTTACCTTTGCCTTTTGATTTAGGGAACTTCTTTCATTTCTTGGTCTTTGCTGCAAAGGCATGATCTTTCATAATTGAATAATCATTTTTGTTGTTTATTCTTCCTTCTTCTTCTAAGAAGTCATGCCACAATCTTTCAAAATTAGGTTGGGATTCTCTTCCATTTACGGATGCAAGAAAAACTCCCCAAGAATCAGGAAGTCCATCAAAAGATGTTTGAACAAGATCATCATCATCTACAGGAAC